>VTFQ01000017.1:30933049-31083049 GCA_036281575.1 Ancherythroculter nigrocauda
TGATCCTGAGAGGGAGAGAGACAGAGAGAAATGTGTTAAAATTGGGATAATAACATGTTTTAACACCCCGAATCAGTTGAAATCAAAAAATGTAGCACACCAAATAAGGTTCACCAAAGAGGCAGAACAACAAATTGATGACAGCCCGGGGTCACTAGCAAAGGCGTCATTCTGCTGAGGTCAACAGGAAGTGGACAGGAAGAGCCCATCCTTAAGCCACGGTCAAGCTAGACTTTGAGCACGCAAATGTGTGAATTATGTACAACATATAACGAATAATAATGAATCCAAAAAGCAAAAATAAACAATTTACTCCACTCTATGGCAAAAAAAGTTTAAGCCTAGGCTTATCGATCTTCTTTTGGTCACATATCTTCAAATTCACAGGTCAGAGTTCACTTTGGAAGGCACAAAATGCGAAACTTCTTCACATGAGCTTGAGTTTCTGGGCTCTAGCTATGGTATGCGTATGAATGGAAGTCAATGGAGTGAAAAGTGTAGTGTGACTGCTAAGTGAAGACATTTTCACATCAGTAAATAAACTTGCAAAAACTGATATTATCGATAACACCTGATTGGGGGTTTTGGGGGAATTCGCAATCATGCACACTCTTTGTATAGGGAGCGGCGGTTCTGAACGCACATTTTAAGGTAAGATAATCAGCAATGACCAAATCTTCCGCCATCGTCCTGTCAGTCATCTCGCCTTACTCTCGTCACATGATCAGTGAAATCTGACTCCTGCTGTACTGTGCTGAGACTCTGCAGCTCGAGCTGTAAATAGAGTAGACACTTTCACTTTATAATTGTACCGTCCACAGTCCAACTGAAGTAAATGGTGTTTATTTCTATAAAAAAGCAAGACGACAGTGAGGGCGGTGCTGTGGTGGGCAAGTGATGGAACTGACGTACGCCCGAACAACGGTTAACACAGTTAACACTACCGCAGCAAGCCTAGTTAAAGTACTGTGTCAAAAATAGTGAACTTTGTTATGAGTGAATATAATGTTTTTGTATTTTCACTTGATGTGCTGGAGTGATACCAAGTGCAAACTGTATCAGATCTAAGAAATAATCTACTGCATCATGTTTTGAATGTTTCTGATGGTTACCTAACACAACACCACAAGAAACCAGATTTATAGACTGAACGTTCCAAGTTAATACTGGAAGTGAATACAGGTGCTATTATGTTTCCAGGATACGTAAATAATGATTTTTTTTTTAAAAATGTTATCAAACTACATTCAGAGGCAGTTGCACACATTACATTTGTAGTGTTGAAGTTAATGGGGCTGAAAGTTTTATTAATATCCTTATATGTTATGGTCATCAATAGGTAAATATCATGAAGGTATATGATGAGGTGTGTGTATCAGGTTTTAACTTTTCTTTGCAGATGATTTCCGGTAAAACCTCTGTGCAACACACAAACACACACACACCACAAAAATAAGTTCTACATTCAGACGCAATCCATATTTACACCTCAGCTAACACAGATCACATATTTTGAGACGTGTCAGGGTCAGTTTAAGAGCATGCTCAGTAAAATATTTAGACGTTTTGCTAATTAAGCTCCACAAAAACTACAGCAACTGATCCAAAATCAGTAACCGATAAGAAAGAAATCCTATATAATACACTAACAATGTATGAAGCATATGTATTTGGATTGTGCAAAAACAACCTCCAAAAAACACCACACAACAGGAAGTTCTTGCCAATGTCCCTTTTTAAGAATCCTTTTCAATCACATTACTATGGAAAATAAAGGTTCCATTTAGAATGAAAACTTATTTTATAGCCTGATGTCATAAAAGAACCTGTTTAAGAACAAAGAACTTTATTTAATTCTTTAGAAAATCCATGTAATGAAAGCCCAGAAACCAAAACACTGCTTTGAAGAAGCTATAATGAAATAAAGAACTTAAGAATCCTGCACAGCCAAAATGTGTCTTGATAACCAAATATTGCTTTGCAAAACCTAAGAACCTTTTAAAATCTGTTCACAATAAAATCACATCATCAGAACTCTGCGTTGCACCTTAGACAGAAGCTACAATAAATAAAACACCAATACTGAAGTGATGCTTCAATCACCTTCGTTTGACTCCAGCATCCCCCCATTTTCTCTTCAACCATCGCGAAGTCTGAAGAATTTAGCCAGAATTCCACTCACACACTCCCTCCGTCCGTAGGAGCTTAAGATTCACAAGAACATTTCACTTTCTCCCTCTGAAAGAACACACTGCTGTTCAATTGCTGTTCGTGCAAAGCTTTCGCATGCATTCAGTCAGCAGACAGGATGAGCGCTCAAACCTCTGAGTGTGTTTTGTGTGCACAGGATGTAAATGTGGGTGATGATTTCAGTTTCTGCACTCCACATTAAAACTTCTGGTCAATTATTTAAAGGTGTAGTTCACCAAAAAAAAAATAAAATGAAAATTTGGTCCTTTGCTCATGTCGTTCCAAACCCATATGAATTTCTTTTTTTCAGAAATCTTTACGCAGCTCTTTTCATATTACAGCAGCTGAAACCAAACCCAAATGATTTCAAGAGAAAAAAGTATTATAAATGTCCAGTTAAAGTAGTCCATATGACTTGCATGCTATATTCAATGTTTCTGAAATAATATGTGCAAGGAACAAACCAAAATTTTGTACTTTATTTTTAAATTTTGTACTGCATGAAAATTCTTCAAAAATACCAATGGAAAAAATAACAGCATTTGGGTTTGGAATGACATGAGGGTCAGTAAACAATAGGGGCTTTCGCACAGGAGGAACCTTTTCATAGTTCCTGTAACTATTGGTGGAAGAACCCACCTTTTTGTGTGTTTGTACTGCAGGAACTGGGAAAGATTTTAGGTCCTACTTCAGAGTAGGGTCTAACCCAGCACAATAGGAACCACCAGTGACGTAAGTGTACAATGATTACCCAAACGCATGCCATGTGAAACATCGACACCCGCCATTTTAAAAAAAGCCGTGTAAACCCACAGTTTACATATACTTACTCTACAAACTAGGAAAACAGCGATAGATGGACCGAAACCAAAGTCCAGGCACTTCTCAACAACTCACAGAGTCCTTCATCCTCCAGTTGTTGACAATGTCGTGCTTAAATGATATCGCTGTCAGCCGGTGTTGTGGGAAATCGAGTCCCCCCCCAGGAATCGGGTCTCCTTTAGGATCCCAAGTGATCCCATTGGCTCAACTGACTTTTGATAGGTAGTATTTTTAGCACCTGATTATAATCACGTTATGATTTATGTTGTTTAAAATGCATTATAATGTCTTTTAAATTACACAGTTCATATACTAGTATATAACTGAAGCTATAGGTTGTGAAATCAAGCGTTTTTCGTTCTTATTATTTTTTAGTTAGCTTATGTACTACCATAGCATATATCTACCTGATTTGCCTGCTAGCTAGGATTATATTATATTAGGTGTGTTTTTTGCTTCCAATATAGTTCCCAATTACATGTTTCAAATTAATGATGTTTGTCTGTACTTAGCATGACAATTCATTTATTAAAAATGTATAATAGTAATATTATATACTATACTACATTGCTATTATTGTGTCAAATTGATATTGAATTACATTTACAGAGCATAATATGTTGCAACAATCCTTATCATTATAAAAAAAATAAATTTTTAGGCATGGTTGTGTTTCCCAGTTAGTTTTATTATGGCATTCATTTTATATTTCAAGCATGTTGTTTGTGCACCTAATGTAATAAACATCATACAATAGTGAAATATGGTATAATTTGTCAAGACATCATGATAACAACTTTTGATCAGGCATTACTGCTTGGGTCCTAAAGGAAACCCAGGCAGGGGAGACTCGATTTCTCATGACACCGGCTTATTTCAGAGTTCCTTCTTCCAGTGCGAATACAACCAGGAAAATGGCCCAAGGGGAAAATTTAGTTCTCCAGGGACCGCCCTGATGGCTAGTTCCTATAACTGAGTTTCTATACTACCCTGTGCGAAAGCCCCTAATAACTGAATTTTCATTTTTGGTGAGCTATTCCATTACGGCTATTAAACTTGCAATGGAAGAATACAGCTAAGAAACACACACAGTGCCAAAGTCCCCTGTCAGCATCTGGGTAATTCAAATGACCTAATACGATTAGCCAGCCTCATTTAAACACAGATCACCTCCTCTTACACAACCCAGTCTTTAGTACACACTGCAGAGACAAGAAACACTACAAGAACAGCAGAACCCCAGCAGCCGAAGGTTTAAAGAAAGAAAATTCAAAAAATCCGCTGTGTGATCCTATATAGACTTGTGGTTTTGATCAGTGAGACGGCGTATTATGCAATAAACGGATGCTTGGGCGTCATTTTCAGCAATGCAAAGACATCTATGAGGTGATCCAAGTGCAAGCCTAAAGATCTGTGGCTGTATGAAACTTCCTATCTTAATTCTTGACTTCAGATATGAAAAAGTTCTATTTTCTAAGTGGAATAACCATGGTTACTAAACAGACAGGATACAATTCTATGTTAGGATGTAATACTGACCCTGCTGTCTAAACTAGTGCATGCACAAACTATTTCTTTCAAGATGCACCCAGAAGTGAAGACGCATTATATTGTCATTCATGTGGGCAGGTTTTGCAATTCTCAAGAGAGACTATCTTTAAAAAGAAAACATCAAAACTTGACATCAGCTTATAGGGACATCCCCACATGGAAATCTTCTTCATAGAGGGACTTAAAAATGTGTTATTTTTCATCTAAAAATAGTAGGTATGCACTTTTGGCTCAGTTGGTTTAACATTGAAGTGAAAGTTAGGGTTTGCATCATCCAATTTACATGTGCAGTTACTTATTTAGCAGACAACTTAGAAATGAAGAAGACTACAACAAAAGTGATTTATCCATGAAAAAGTACAACAAAAAGTAAACATGTTATAAAGTGAAAAAAAAAGAATTGGTTTTTAAGGTTTAGTTGATATCACACGTAGTATTGATAGAGATACAGTTAAACATCACTATTAAACAACAACCCAAGTAATTTAACTGAATAAAACAATAAATGCAATCACAAACTGTATCAAATTTGGTAACGGTTCCATTTGTTAACATTAGTTAACAATGAAAAATACTGCTAAAGCATTTCTTAAGATTAATGTTAATATCAACATTTACTAATAAGTTATTAAAATATGTTAATATTATTTAATGGACATGAACTAATATGAAATAACAATGAACAGTTGTATTTTTATGTTAACAAAGATTTATAAATACTGTAACAAATGTATGGTTCCTTGTTAGTTAATGCATCCCAACTAATGGGACCATATTATATATAACACGACATAACATGATATTTGGTGTAGTAATGCAGCACAAAAGCATTAGCATAATTCATTTACCCTCTGAGTCGACAATATTTTAGTCCACATTGCTCTGAATGATGGAGTGGCCCCCATGTCCACTGCTCTCAAGAGAGTTTCCACCAACTCCTTAAGTCAGAACTGAACCAGAACCGCCTGTCCGATTCAAAGTCAAAGCAGTATCGGTCAATCCACCTGCACAATTCTCCAGTCGAAACCAGTCTGTCTGCCTGTTCCAGTATGATAATGGTGGATTATAATCCAGATACTGTCTTTATCCACAGATTAAATCCCTCAAACCAGCATAAAGCAGATATATTGCACATCTGGAGCTGATCCAATGAGCGTCTGGGCACCAGATTTACAGTAGTTCTACTATTTTACTCAAGTCCAGATATTAGCAATGACCAACGAGCACCAGATAGATACAACACAGCCTCGTAAGTGAATTACACAGTTCCTGGTGGCAAATTTACATTCATATTTACATCCTAGCAGTTAGCAGAACTTTCTATTTAAAGCAACATACAAATGAGGAACATGTCGACAACAGGCGGATAGAATTTGGGTTCAAGTATTTCCATTTTGGTTGTGCAAATGTTAAAAAAATACACAGTTTTCTTAATGTAACAAACATTTTAAGATTCTAGGAACATTGATTTGTAATGGTCCAGTTGCAAAATTGTGTTTAATGTATAAATATACAATTTCATAAAAAACTGCACATTTACAAAGATGTTCTTTTAATGTAGTGAAAACTTGAAAATGTATTTTATACATTTTAAGTTCTTGCAATGTTTTGTGTTTTTTAATATTATGTTCTCTTAACATGACAAGTGATTTTTTTAACATGGCATGTCAAATATTGGGGCTCGTTAAAAGTGCAGTGAGTAAATTTTAGCGGCATCTAGTGGTGAGGTTGCGAATTGCAATATAGAGGAGCTATGGTGGCCAACACAGGACAAATATGTCGTCATCTGAGACTGAAGAGAGTAGCCAGTCAAGCAAATGCGCTCTGTAGAGCAGTTTGTCCATTTAGGGCTACTGTAGAAACATGCCGCAAAATGGCGATTTAACATGTAAGGGGACCTGCGGTGTATGAGATAGAAATGGCTCATTCTAAAGTAGTAAAAACATAATGGTTCATCATGTAAGGTCTTTATACACCACTGAAAACATAGTTATGTACACTAGATTGCTTTTCTGTTAATAGATCCTCCTAAAATGTACACATTGCACTTTTAAAACATGCAGAAAGAATTTCTGTGTAAACTATAAATTGTTGCACTGAATTTAATATAACAATTTAAGATTGTATATAAGTGACAATAATACTTTAACTCTTTCCCCACCATTGACAGAATTTTCCGGCAATCCATGTTTTGACTGTTATACAGTAGGGGGCGCTATTACACATCTTCTGAAAGAGTACAGAATCTGCGAATCCAAAAACAAGCGAAAAAGAAGCAGAAACAAGCGATAGAAGCATTGCTCATGTAAAATAACATGATCATCAAATATTAAGCAGAATAATCAAAACTTTAATGTTACCAAATGAAATGTTGAACCCACAAACAGGTATAGAATTGCAGTCTTTGACGAAAATGCAATTTTCCCAGCTTTTTGTTCAAAATGTTCCTTTTTTATGAAACTTGCCTACATTCAAGTGTTGATAAAAAGAATGCATGAAGCACAAAAAATGGGTTTTTGATATATGTTCAGGTATTCATACAATAAAACATATTCTGTGGCCATGAAAGTTTTGTGAAAATGATCAAAAATGCTGGAGCTGGCTGGCAACTCCAGCAAAAGAACACTAAAAACATGTTTTCCAAGCACTGTGAGAACATTAATCAAAATACTATTAACATCATATGTGGCTAACGTTTGTTCCTAACAATTACACAATGTTTGTATTATGAAGTTCTCCTTTAGATGGAGAACAAGCATACACTCCCAACAACAGAGGTGATGGAGTCATTATGTCCAGCAGTGACGACGTCTGCAATAACATCCCGCCGTGCACGGCGAGTTGGTGTGGATTAATGAGGGTCACGAATGGTCACCAGCTGACCCTGAACAGAGACCGAACATATTGCAGAGCACCTGCATCCGCTATGAACGAGTCTACTGGATGGAAACGAGGGATCAGGGAGAGGTTCAGCACACATACACACTCGACTGTAGGCGTCTGAGCTGCACGCGTGTAAAAATCAAAGCCGTGCCAGGTGGTGACTGAGCAACTGGAGGAAAATATGGAGAGAATGACTCAGAGAGAGGGAAAGAAAGGAATTTAAAAGACGTCTGATATTCAAAACCCCTCACAAGCACACTTTCATGCATAAACATACCTGAAAGGTTAGCTGTCACAGTCATGAGGGGAGTATTTTCATTTTAAGCTGCACTTTTCCTTTAAATGCACACATGCACTCATCAATGTGATGATGTCATCATGGATTCTGAATCAAAAAATGAGGTCATACTCTATATATGGAAGAAACAACCATTTCTCATAATAATTATTCTCATGTGTATGGTAGAATGCTGTAATTCAGGCTGAAATAAAACACACAACTGCATGAAAACACGAGCATGAGAATAGCCGTATGGCGTGTATTTCATCATCCAGAAACATACGCACACACGCCTCCTCTCTCGCTATAAATAGGCATCGTGTGCTCTGATGGGACACAGAGAAATCCTAGAGTTCACTCGTCTCTCATGAACTCATTAAATCCAAGGACTCCAAAGAGCAGAGCACTAGTCAGACACTGAGATCCTGTTTGTAAATACAGTACAGTCTGACAACCATCACTATTACTAGTGCTAGAGGTACATTTACTATAGTAACTAAGGTATTTTGGTGGAAAATGTACATTTTTGCATTGGTTATTCTCTCAACATTTCTGAAATCAGTAAATGTGTTTTTAATTTACCCTCCTGGTATGAACTCAGCAAACTCTCAACATGATTCACTCACGATGCTTGTGAAATCTGGCCTTAATTTAGCCGGAGAGGACGTGCTTCATCAGGCTTCTGCTTTGTTACTTTGGGACAGTCCAATTAACTATGATGCTAATGAAGAACACATCACAGAGAGAGAGGGAATGCTAAATATATCACTGATGGAGACTTTCTGAACCTGCACACATCTGGACTGGAGCTGAATGCATGATCCCAACCTACTGACCTCAGATCAGTCTGCTGCTTAGTATCAGGTGGAACATGGTTAACAAGAACAGGGTGATTCTTCTAAAATGGATAAAGTATGCACAAGCCCATATGAAGTTGATTATATTGAGATTACAGTTGTATTGCTGGTTTAAAACAGTTTATTCAGGCCTGATCTCTTAATAAACTGGACACATATGTTTGCATACACAAAAAGATGCTACTGACACATATATAAGCACTGATGAGACACACTTTTGTGTATGTGTACAGGGAATGAGGCGGTGTATGCCAAACATGAACAAACAGGTGTCAGTGCTACAGCCAGATCATAAATCTATTTGGTTAACACAGGACAGATAGCAAATGAGATTCTTGAAGGTCACTGGGGACGATCTAGGGTCATATTAAATGCAACACAGCAACTGAATCCCTTCAGGAATCCCTTGAGTACGAGGCTGCTCATTACATGGTCACTTCTAGGAAGTTAAGATAAAAATAAAATATACATTGAAGGGTACATACATGGTCACTTCAAGGAAGTTAAAAAATAAAATATTTATTATTTTATTTTATGTTATTTTTTAACATCCTAGAAGTGTTAATTAAATGTACCATTCACTAAATATTTTATTTTTGTTTTTCATTTTAGGTTAAAGTTAACCAAACCTAAAATAAAAAAAAAAATAAATAAAAAAAAATTATATATATATAGGAATGGTACATATGATTGTCACTTCTAGAAAATTAATACATAAAAAATAAAATAAAATAATAAAATAAAATATAATAAAATATAATATAAAAAATAAAATAAAATAAAATAAAAAATAGTGATATGATGTAAATTTTGATATGAAATAAATTGATGGTCACTTCTAGGAAGTTAATAAAATAAAATAAAATAAAATAAAATAAAATAAAATAAAATAAAATAAAATAAAATAAATATTGATATGAAATAAATTGATGGTCACTTCTAGGAAGTTAATAAATAAAATAAAATAAAACAAAATAGTGATATGATGTAAATACTGATATGAAATAAAAAGATGGTCACTTCTAGGAAGTAAATCTTTAAAATAAATAAAATAAAATAAAATACAATATATAGTGAAGGGTACATAATGATGGTAACTTCTAGGAAGTAATAAAATAAAATAAAATAAAATAAAATAAAATAAAATAAAATAAAATAAAATAAAATAAAATAAAATAAAATAAATAGTGAAGGTCACATATAATAGTGAAGGGCACATATCCAGGAAATTAAATAATAATAATAATAACAATAATAATAATAATAATAATAATAATAATAATAATAAAGGGGAATTTACCCATAGTCTGCTCATTAGGAAACGTCTATGTGACACCTGCAGTTCCACTGCAGCCTCTTGGAGCAGTAGAGAATAACTTGTGTCATCACTAAACTGTCAATCAACCAAAAAGTCTCTGATGTGAGCTTGTGATTAAATTACCAACATACCAAAAGTTCCCAAAACTCCAAACACACATGCACACACACACAGGCACACACACACAAATCAAGAGTTCTGTTTTGTTCATCAATCCCCCAAAATTCCCCTAAAAAAACCTCATATACAGAGTCTGATTCACCCAGGTATACAAATTACTAATAAAAAATGCTTCAAGGGAGCAAAAAGTGAACAGCGTGAATGCACTTATCATCATGTGTAAAGGCTGTTTCACAATCATCCAACAATACCAACGTGGTTAAAAAAAATTTTTTTCATTTTCGCATACAACCCTTACAACCACCTTATAACAAATACCCTATAACATCACTATCTCTCCTGAATGTTCTAGTCAGAATTAAATATTATCATATGTTAAATTAGATAATTTATCAAAAAATCTTAATTTGTGTTCCAAAGTTGAAGGTCTTACAGGTTTGGGATGACATAAGGATGAGTAATTAATGACAGAAATTTCATTTTTGGGGGATCTACTACTTTAGTTTTCTGCCTCTGAGGAAAGTTCAAATAACATTCGGCAGAATCCTGCTGACCTAAAAACAGCTGAAACAGGAAGTGGCTTTGAGAAGGTGCCGTATGTCAGTAGTGTAGTGACGGATGGGCTCTTTAACACACGGGGTCAGTGTGGTGATCTTATTAGTGCCTTTTGCTCAACAGACATGAATGATACCTCAAATACCAAATACCATGGCCTGTTGAGAAGTTAGTCTAGTTAGTCTTGACACTTGCATGCACATGCACACATTAGCTATGTTTACATGCACCAAATAATCCATTTGATGGCTCAATTGGATTGAAAAGCCTTCAGGTAAACACCTCAATCGTTCTCACTGAGCTTGATCTAAATTCAATTTCTGGTTAAAACAGGTCAACAGGAGTCCGAACTACGGATGTCAATAAATTCCCATAATCGATCGTTGTTTAAATTAACAATCAATTAACCAGCTAATTATTAACCTTAAAGGTTTAGTTCACCCATAAATGAAAATTCTGTCATTAATTACTCACCCTCATGTCGTTCCACACCCATAAGACCTTCGTTCATCTTCAGAACACAAATTAATATTTTTGATGAAATCCGATGGCTCAGTGAGGCCTCTATTGACAGCAAGTTCATTTAGATTTTCAAACGCCCAGAAAGCTACTAAAGACATATTTAAAACAGTTCATGTGACTACAGTGGTTCAACCTTAATGTTATGAAGGCGAATGCCAGAAAAATAAAATAACAACTTTATCCAACAATATCTGCTTCAATACTGCTTCATGAAGCTTCGAAGCTTTACAAATCTTTTGTTTCAAATCAGTGGTTCAGAGGGTCCATCAAACTGCCAAAGTCAAATTTCACCATCATGACGCAGTATTTTCCAACATTATTTAGAAGTTCAATCAATAGAAACCAGATCTCAGGTGTGGTGGGTGGGTATAGTGGGTAGGGACAATGTGTAGTGACCAATCAGACACTGTTTTACAGCTGGAGCGCCCTTGGATTGGTTTGACCGGTCAGAATTACAGGTCTTGATCTCCAGGTGCCTTAGAATAGGAGCTAAAACAGCACAGAAAGATCATCACTCATCAACCAGGATCTTATTAGTTGTTATTTATTTTATGTACTTTTGTAGTGGCATTTACACAAGTAGTTCTTATGTTCAGTAAAATCGCTAATTTGGAGGGTTTTTTTTGGAGCCTTGGATAATTATGTTTCGAAATAAACAGCTACCCTACCTAATCTATCGTATGGCTTAAAGACATTAATACATATGTAACTATGGGGTGCTCATTTCTTTTTTCCTCGTATGTCTGCTGCACGTTTTGTGTATGAGCCGTACGGACATTAAAACAATGCACTATAATGATGACCTAGGTTAATCGACCATCGTTAAGTTTTATCAATTAAGCTACAGTATTATCGGCAAATAATCACTCATCCATTAATCATAAGCATCCCTAGTCCGAATTGGACAACTTAAAGGGTTAGTTCACCCAAAAATGAAAATTCTGTCATTAATTACTCATCCGCATGTCATCTTCAGAACACAAATTAAGATATTTTTTATGAAATCCATGAGCTTTCTGGCCTCCTATAGACTGCAATGTTATTACCAGTTTCAAGGCCCAAAAAAGGTAGTAAAGACATTGTTAAAACAGTCCATGTGACTACAGTGGTTCAACCTTAATGTTATGAAGTGATGAGAATATTTTTACGCTGTTTATGTTATAAACTTCCGGGTTCAGCGTCAAAATGCCGGCTCAGTATTGGCCGACGCTGTACTGTTTTGTTTTTGCGCACAAAAAGTATTCTTGTCACTTCATAACATTAAGGTTGAACCCCTGTAGTCACATGGACTATTTCAACGATGTCTTTACTACCTTTCTGGGCCTTGAAAATGGTAATAACATTGCAGTCTATCGGAGGCTAGAAAGCTCACAGATTTCATCAAAAAATCTTCATTTGTGTTCCAAAGGATTTGGAATGACATAAGGGCGAGTAATTAATGACAGAAATGTCATTTTTGGGTGAACTAACCCTTTAAGCAAGTAAATGCACAGTGCCATGATGCATATGTTTGCATTTATGTCTTACGAACATCTGTATATTTCATTCTTTATTCTTAGTAACTTGTCAGTGGAGGAGACTGAATATTTACTAAATACTTGCATAACAATCTTTTTAGATATGTTATTAAGGCAAAAACGACAATTAATCTCACTGTATAATTATCACCAGAACTTTGAACTGCACATGCAAACAAATATATATGTATATGAGATTGAAATGTTTAGGGTTTGTATAAACAGAACTTTCAGAATCTGAAATCAGACTGGATTGAATTGCATGTAAACACGTCTATTGTGCATTATGAGTGGTGGGTTTTTTTAATCATCATGAGATGTTTTGAGGTTATGCTTATTGTGGAAAATAGATTCATCTCTCTCTTTGTTCAATAGCCTCTGTTCATTGTGGCTGGTGCTCGTAGGCGGCTTGCATTCAGGGAGAAATATTTGTGTGAGATGTCGAGCAGTTTGTGTGCGATTCTATGTGTGTGTGTGTGTGTTTGTGTGAATGCCAATCCATTGGTCTTTCACACAGGGTCTTTGTGCTGCAGAAAAAGGCAGAACAGAGCTACTGTAACCTCTTAGTCATGATACACAGAAGGGTCACACACACACACACACACACTTGGATGGTCCTATCACCAACATTTGTCTTTGTGTCATGAAAGCGTCCAACATGAACTTAAATGTCTTCACTTTGCACAGTAGTGCATCATAACAAGTACACTCCTCTGAAACAGCCCGTCGATTTAAAATGCCCAAGAGAACATCAGCACAACCGCTCCATAAACACTGCTAGCATCATAAATCTCTACTGCTAACAAGAAAATCCCTTTCCGTTTCTGAGAGAAACATAGACAAACACACAACACAACGAAAAACTGTGGGCTTCTAGACTTCTGAAGTTCCCGCTTTATGTGTGTGTACATTAGCGCATTGCGATTTGGTTGCTGGGGTGATCTGAGTGGTTGTTAGTGTGTTGCTATGTGGTTGTGGGGGTGATCTGAGTGTTTGATAGCACGTTGCTATGCGGTTGCTGGGGCGATCTGAGTGTTCGATAGCACGTTGCTATGCGGTTGCTGGGGCAATCTGAGTGTTCGATAGCACGTTGCTATGTTGTTGCTGGGGTGATCTGAGTGGCTGTTAGTGTGTTGCTATGCAGTTGCTTGTATGATGCGAGTGACTGTTAGTGTGTTGCTTTGTGGTTGTGGGGGTGATCTGAGTGTTTGATAGCACGTTGCTATGCGGTTGCTGGGGCGATCTGAGTGTTCGATAGCACGTTGCTATGCGGTTGCTGGGGCGATCTGAGTGTTCGATAGCACGTTGCTATGCGGTTGCTGGGGCAATCTGAGTGTTCAATAGCACGTTGCTATGCGGTTGCTGGGGCAATCTGAGTGTTCGATAGCACGTTGCTATGCGGTTGCTGGGGCAATCTGAGTGTTTGATAGCACGTTGCTATGCGGTTGCTGGGGCGATCTGAGTGTTCGATAGCACGTTGCTATGCGGTTGCTGGGGCGATCTGAGTGTTCGATAGCACGTTGCTATGCGGTTGCTGGGGCAATCTGAGTGTTCGATAGCACGTTGCTATGCGGTTGCTGGGGCAATCTGAGTGTTTGATAGCACGTTGCTATGTGGTTGCTGGGGTGATCTGAGTGGCTGTTAGTGTGTTGCAATGCGGTTGCTTGTATGATGTGAGTGACTGTTAGTGTGTTGCTAAACGGTTGCTTCGGTGATCTGAGTGGCTGTTAGTGTGTTGCCATGCGGTTGCTTGTATGATGCGAGTGACTGTTAGTGTGTTGCTAAACAGTTGCTTGGGTGATCTGAGTGGCTGTTAGTGTGTTGCCATGCGGTTGCTTGTATGATGCGAGTGACTGTTAGTGTGTTGCTAAACAGTTGCTTGGGTGATCTGAGTGGCTGTTAGTGTGTTGCCATGCGGTTGCTTGTATGATGCGAGTGACTGTTAGTGTGTTGCTAAACGGTTGCTTGGGTGATCTGAGTGGCTGTTAGTGTGTTGCCATGCGGTTGCTTGTATGATGCGAGTGACTGTTAGTGTGTTGCCATGCGGTTGCTTGTATGATGCGAGTGACTGTTAGTGTGTTGCTAAACGGTTGCTTGGGTGATCTGAGTGGCTGTTAGTGTGTTGCCATGCGGTTGCTTGTATGATGCGAGTGACTGTTAGTGTGTTGCTAAACGGTTGCTTGGGTGATCTGAGTGGCTGTTAGTGTGTTGCCATGCGGTTGCTTGTATGATGCGAGTGACTGTTAGTGTGTTGCCATGCGGTTGCTTGTATGATGCGAGTGACTGTTAGTGTGTTGCTAAACGGTTGCTTGGGTGATCTGAGTGGCTGTTAGTGTGTTGCCATGCGGTTGCTTGTATGATGCGAGTGACTGTTAGTGTGTTGCTAAACAGTTGCTTGGGTGATCTGAGTGGCTGTTAGTGTGTTGCCATGCGGTTGCTTGTATGATGCGAGTGACTGTTAGTGTGTTGCTAAACAGTTGCTTGGGTGATCTGAGTGGCTGTTAGTGTGTTGCCATGCGGTTGCTTGTATGATGTGAGTGACTGTTAGTGTGTTGCTAAACGGTTGCTTGGGTGATCTGAGTGGCTGTTAGTGTGTTGCCATGCGGTTGCTTGTATGATGTGAGTGACTGTTAGTGTGTTGCTAAACGGTTGCTTGGGTGATCTGAGTGGCTGTTAGTGTGTTGCCATGCGGTTGCTTGTATGATGTGAGTAACTGTTAGTGTGTTGCTAAACGGTTGCTTGGGTGATCTGAGTGGCTGTTAGTGTGTTGCCATGCGGTTGCTTGTATGATGCGAGTGACTGTTAGTGTGTTGCTAAACGGTTGCTTGGGTGATCTGAGTGGCTGTTAGTGTGTTGCCATGCGGTTGCTTGTATGATGCGAGTGACTGTTAGTGTGTTGCTAAACGGTTGCTTGGGTGATCTGAGTGGCTGTTAGTGTGTTGCCATGCGGTTGCTTGTATGATGCGAGTGACTGTTAGTGTGTTGCCATGCGGTTGCTTGTATGATGCGAGTGACTGTTAGTGTGTTGCTAAACGGTTGCTTGGGTGATCTGAGTGGCTGTTAGTGTGTTGCCATGCGGTTGCTTGTATGATGCGAGTGACTGTTAGTGTGTTGCTAAACGGTTGCTTGGGTGATCTGAGTGGCTGTTAGTGTGTTGCCATGCGGTTGCTTGTATGATGCGAGTGACTGTTAGTGTGTTGCTAAACGGTTGCTTGGGTGATCTGAGTGGCTGTTAGTGTGTTGCCATGCGGTTGCTTGTATGATGCGAGTGACTGTTAGTGTGTTGCCATGCGGTTGCTTGTATGATGCGAGTGACTGTTAGTGTGTTGCTAAACGGTTGCTTGGGTGATCTGAGTGGCTGTTAGTGTGTTGCCATGCGGTTGCTTGTATGATGCGAGTGACTGTTAGTGTGTTGCTAAACGGTTGCTTGGGTGATCTGAGTGGCTGTTAGTGTGTTGCCATGCGGTTGCTTGTATGATGCGAGTGACTGTTAGTGTGTTGCTAAACGGTTGCTTGGGTGATCTGAGTGGCTGTTAGTGTGTTGCCATGCGGTTGCTTGTATGATGCGAGTGACTGTTAGTGTGTTGCTAAACGGTTGCTTGGGTGATCTGAGTGGCTGTTAGTGTGTTGCTATGCGGTTGCTTGTATGATGCGAGTGACTGTTAGTGTGTTGCTAAACAGTTGCTGGGGTGATCTAAGTGGTTGTTAATGTGTTGCTATGAGGTTGCTGGGGTGATCTGAGTGGTTGTTAGTGTGTTGCTATGCGGTTGCTTGTATGATGCGAGTGACTGTTAGTGTGTTACTAAACAGTTGCTGTGGTGATCTAAGTGGTTGTTAATGTGTTGCTATGTGGTTGCAGGGGTGATCAGAGTGCTTGATAGGGCATTGCTATGCGGTTGTTGGGGTGATCTGAGTGTTCGATAGCGCGTTGCTATGCGGTTGATGGGGTGATCTGAATGGTTGTTACTAGAGCGTTGGTATATGGTTGTTGGGGTGATCTGAGTATCTGTTAGTTCGTTGCTATGTAGTTGCTGGGATGATCTGAGTGTTTGTTAGTGTGTTGCTGGGGTGATCTGAGTGCTTGATAGGGCGTTGCTATGTGGTTGCTGGGGTGATCTGGGTGGTTGCAGGACATAGTTTTTTGTTATGTTACTATGTGGGTGCTACAGTGTTTTAGACGGTTTCCATGCTGTTCTGGGTGGTTGCTAGGGTTTCTCTAACTGTATTTGAGAGAGCTAAAGAGAGAACAGCATTGCATTTCTACACATCAAGCAGCTTCAGTTCTCAAAAAAAAAGAAAAAAAAAAAGAAAATGTGGTTTTGGGTGGAGTGAGTCCCAACTGTCTGTCACGTTGAAAGTCCCACCCACAAGTGAAAGCTGGAATTTGAGTCATTTTGACTGGAAGAATGACACATCAACATGTTCATCCTGTGTTATCTCAGCCACACAAAACCACTTTCAAGCTTTGCTGATGTGTGCTGGAAACTCAAGTGTCCAAGCAGACACAGGACAACCCACCCTGAGAGAACTGTAATATAATTCACTGAGAACACAATTCATCTACTCCGATCCATTAGAATCAGTTTCACTGATTAATATTCACTTAGGTGTTATCTATAAAGCCTTCACTGAAAATTGTGTTAATTTCATTACAAGAGAAACATTCACAAATCAGTGAAATATTTCCAGTTGCTAATATCATTTGTTTCCTGCCAAAACTGTGAGATTATAAACTCTAGTGTCTTTAAATGGTTTTAGTAAGTACTCCTGTGTAAAAATAATCTTGGCCATATATTATATATTAAATAGTCATTATCACAAACCCAACAGCATGATCAGGGGCCAGATTCATGAAAATTAAGAAAGGGTTTTATGAACACTCTTACAAACGTCTTATTTATCCTTATTATAATAATTCAATATGGATCAAATTTTATTACATTTTTAAATATTAAAAATGTCAAATATTTTAAATAAATTATATATACACACACACACACTATATTATATATATATATATATATATATAAATAATTGAACAGAAGTGTATATATATATATGTATATGTGTGTGTGTTTATATATATATATATATATATATATATATATATACACATATATATTTCATTAAACTGAAGTGTAGGATAAAAATGTCATTCTTAAGTTGTTCAAGCTGACTGGACTTTATTAAACAGTGACGGCTATTTACAAGAGTGGCATGAGAAATCGGTAGTCTGAGACAATGATTAATTACATAGCATTGCGGCCAAAATACAAAAATATTTGAATGCAAAATGGCATGTCTGACCAATCAGAATCAAGTATTCCAAATGCAGTCACTATGACTACTCACAGTACTGAGCATCTTCATCTGTAGTAGCCTCTGCAGGTACTCCTGCAACGGGTTGAGAGGTAGAGGGGTCGGGGGGTCCGGTTCCTCAATGAACCAGTGGAGTGAACCCACCGACCGACGTTGGTTCAAGAAATCAAACAGCTCTTCATGCATCATCATGATCCAAATGCGCAAATGCAGCAAAAATGCAACCTGAATTAGATAATTTTACGAGAAACTAAAAAAACAGGAAATTAATCATTACACTTCTCTAAGACAGAGTTAAAAAAAAGAGTCTAAAAATTGACAAGAAGTAAAAGAAATGAGTTTCAGCTTTGATCCACTGTGGAATGTATGTGATTACCCATCATGCACTGGGAGATTAAGTGACGCAGTGAACTTTGCTCGATGCTGTTTTTGTTATTAAGCTGATTACCAGCTAGAACTCAACTCAAAGAAACACACAAACATTCTGAAGTTGCATCAACTATACACTTTCATCACCACACATGCACACAATCCTCAGACTGATCTGTGCAACTCAAACACACATCACTCATTGTTCAGGTACACTGTTGCATTTCCAGCTTTCATCCATTTTGTTCTCCTGTCGAATGATCCTGTTTTATTACATTACATAAGACGAGTTCTAACTTCACCTCTGAGGATCTAAAAACAGAGATTTTCACAGGTAATGAAACTCAGAAATGAAACTAAGAAGATGTGGTGGGCCATGGCGTGATACACTACCAGTCAAAAGTTTGGAATAATTAAGTTTTTTCCAAGAAGTCTCTTCCAAGCCAAACAGTAATATTGTGAAATATTGGCCCTTCAGATCCTTCGAAAATCATTCTAATATGCTGATTTGGTGCTTAATTAATATTGGTGTATATAATTATTAACAATGGTTCTCATAAATGGTTTTTTGTGGAATTTTTTGTCACTTTTGATCAATATAATTCAGTTTCTACAAAAATATTGAACAGCACAACTGTTTTCAACATTGATAATAATAAGAAATGTTTCTTGAGCAGCAGATCAGCATATTAGAATGATTTCTGAAGGATCATGTGACACTGAAGACTGGAGTAATGATGCTGAAAATTCAGCTTTGATCACAGGAATAAATTACATTTAAAATTTTAATAATATTTTAGCAATATTACAGCTTTTCATGTATTTTGATCAAATAAATGCAGCTTTGGTGAGCATAAGAGACAAAAACATAAAAAAAAAATCATAATTATTCCAAACTTTTGACCGGTAGTGTTCATAAACTCTAGTGGTTGGTCACTTAACGATCGATAAAGCGTACAGACAGTCTCTTCCTGTCTAAGCAGGCAGTTCTTGGCCAGAATAAGCATCTAATTGGCCCAGACGTTACTTTGACAGTTAAAAGTCTGGCTTGGCAGGACTAGAAGTGGCTAGACTTCATGATTTGCTCTGACAGCGTGCTGCTAGCTGGTATCTGTCCTGTCGGCTTCTGGGTTGCTTCTGAAAATACAACTTTATAGGAGGTTGCCCAGCCTTCAGGAAATACAAACAGACAGACAGCTGTTCGAGCATGGAGAACATTTATGTGTGTTTCTTTAACAGGGAAAACACAGCAAGCTTGAATGTGTGTGTGTGTGTGTGTTTATAATAGAGAGAGGGAAAACTATACTGGTTATGTGAGGTATGTGTGCCAGCGGAAATCTGATACACACTCACCCACACACACACACAGCTCTATGTGCCAAATACACAGGCACTTTAAAACTTCCTACATGTGTTCTGAACATGGTTCTGAACTATTAAAAAGTGAAGGAAGTCATTTTGCTTTCGTAAGGTGACAGAATTTCAAGTGAAACATGATGAACATTTCAAGTGAACAGTCAATGAGGATATGTTTGAGAATTGATTGGATGGTGGAAAGTGTTTTTTATAAGTAAAGGAAGTTTGAAGGGAGGGGCTTAAACATGAGGGGGCTTGATGATGTCAGTGAAAAAGGAAAGTTGTTTCAATGGTGGAGCAAATTAGTGATGAAAGATTATGAAAAAAAACCAGTGTTATTATTGTTACCAAAAAATAAAAATAAAACTAAATTAAAACATTTTTAACATCTGAAATAAAAAAACAAACAAATAACTTTTAAAATTTAACTCAACTAAAAACAACTTTTCACGACTCCAAAACTAAATTAAAGTAAACTGAAATAACATGGCCACAATTTTAGATTTCGATACTTGGAATATTATAAAACCTGAAACCTCTGCAATCCATTTGCATTAGAAAATGAAAATGTCACTGTGCGAAACAACAAATAAATATTTTAAAATGGTACCAGTTAGTGCATTAACTTTTAGCTAAAATAAAAGCAACATATATTAAAAACGAGAAAACTCTAAAATAAAAAATAAACCTAAACTAAACTGCACCTGACTGCTGCAGATCCATTTCGGTGTTGAAACGCAGTCTGAGGACGTGAACAGCTCCGGTTAGAACGTCACGGGTTGGCATCTCTTAATTACGGTAGTAACCTCATTGTTTTGATTTGGTAGGAACTGTAAAAGGTAGCTGCTGTTTGTTTGTGCTGCTCCGTGACTGACGTCTGTCTACATTAACTCTGCATAGCATGAAACGTGCTGATATCATTCTGATATCATGCTGATTTTAAAATCAATTAAAGAGTTTAAATTGATACACACAGATCCTGCAGCTCAAATTGCACACAGCAATGACAAACTAACAAATTGTTATTGATCATTCACAATCATTTCACACACACTCCTTTCTGTCTCTATCTGTCTTCATAAATAGATTGCTTTCAGAGTGTAAAGAGAGAAGGGAAGCCTTCTCAGTTTAAGTGCCTCTCCAACCTGAAACATACACACACACACAAACACACACAGACACATTTATTTGATAGCAATGACCGTAGACTGAAGTTTGGGCAGGAATGCTTTAAGATCAAAGGTTGGATGGTAATCCAAGGATTCAGCTCATGAACCTGAAGGTAAGAGGTGAAAGTGAAATACTAAATTTAGACGTACACACACACACACACACACACAGACACACAGTACTCAGATTATCACAAGCACTTAGATACAGAAGGAGGGAAGTAAAGTAAACTCCTCTTCCGCTCAGGGTATAGCTAGCTAGTAATAAGATTTAAAAAGAAGTATGCATTAAGAGAACCGCAATGCATCCTAAAAAAAAAAAAAAAAAAAAAAAAAAAAAAAAAAAATCGCCTAATCACCCAGACCAGAGATGGTGCTGTTTGCATCCTGCACAACAGAATATGTGCTGATAAAGTGCATTAATGAATTAATTTACTCCTTTCAGCAACTCAGCAATATGCAGAACTGCCGGATATTTATGATAAAACAAATTTTGAAGCCAAAAACCAAATTGTTTCTCAATTCACTTCTAATCTAATTTATTTACTTCCTTAGAGTTTAATCAACTAAAGTACTATTTAGAATGACACAAAATGAAAAGAGAATACAAAAGGAAAGAGAATAAGAGAGACAGAAGGAAGAAAGTCATGTAGGGTGAGGTAATCTATTGTTCAGCAGCTTTTAGAGAAGGGAAATTTAATGGTCTTTCACTGTGCAGAAATCACAGAGCCAAATCAATAAACCTCCATCCATCTACTCGCTCATCAAATAACCAACATCTGGCAACCCTATAACCCCACACACACTGCTGCGACTGTGAAAGTAGCTTAAAAAGATTTACCATGGTAACCATTGTTGCCCAAATAGCCTAGAAAGCTCAATTAGAGTCACTAGTGTAAAATTAAAATACATTCTTTAAGAGGCTTTAAGCATCTTTGTCATTTTCGTTTCTCTATTTTGACGACAACGATGGTTAACACTTACCACAGTATCATTGGCAGAAACTATGGCTACCATGGTAAGTTTTTTTTTTTTTTTTGGGGTCAGCCAACAGTTTTTCTCACGCATTTAGACAGTTTGCCTGCAAATCTACATCACATTTAGGCCAAAAGCCCATAAACCACTTGCCTTCTAGTTCTTTCTGTCGAAAACATTAAAATGTGTGCTTGTAACTACTTCCTGTTTCTGCCTCTCACTTCCTCTTCCACAACGACCCAAAAAAATACTTAAACTCCAACTTGCGTTTAACCGCAAAATGAAAACCACTAAGAATAATTCTGAATATTAAAAAATCCATTGACAGAAGTACCACAGTATTACCACATTTTTTTTAGACTGCACAGTAATCTTAGTTAACTATGTCAATACCATATTTTGTGTCAGTTAAGCATGACTAAAATCATTACTAGCGCTGTTTTTATTGGCACTGCCAAAACAAACATGGTTGCTATGGCCATGACTGGCATGGTTTCCAAAGTAACGGACCATACTGTGATTGGACGATGCCAGGACAGATGGAATGTCAAGTTCTGAAAGAGGAAGTCATTGAGTCCAGAACAAGGACAAACATGGAACTGAGAAACGAGAAGGTTAAAAAAGTCAAATGTGGATATGTGCACGTGCATGTATGTCATACTCCGATTATTTAGCGCAATAACAACCCTTACAAAAAATGACAATACTAACATACTGCTTACTATTTCTGTAGTACACACTATGTAAAGTGTGCACAGTATGCAAATGTTTAGTATGCATGCAATTCCGTATTGAACAGCCAAATGGAATGGTAACTGCGTGAATATACAAATGTGCAGTAAACAACAGAGCACACTGCATGGAGTACTGTATCCCATAATGCAATGCACTTTATGTCTCTATTTTGACTAGGCATTTAATCAGACTGCTGAAAGTTACAAAAAAAATTATTTAAAGATGCAATTTTTTTAAATGCAATATCAGCATCATATTCAGCATCATTACTCCAGTCTTCAGTGTCACATGATCCTTCAGAAATCATTCTAATATGCTGATTTGCTGCTCAAGAAACATTTCTGATTATTATCAATGTTAAAAACAGATGTGCTGCTTCATATTTTTGTATAACGCGTGATACTTTTTTTTTCCAGGATTCTTTCATGAAAAGAAAGTTCAAAAGAACAGCATTTATTTGAATAATTTTAACATTATAAATCTCTTTACTGTCACTTTTGATCAATTTACTGCATCCTTGCTAATAAAAGTATTAATTTCTTTAAAATAAAAACTTACTGATCCCAAAATTTTATACAGTACAGTATATACTACAGTATTACACTGGAATACAATTAAAACAAGCATGGTGATACCATCACCATTTTGGTGAGTGCAACAGCTCTGATTATAAATTTGCATGCTGATCTCAGTTCACAGTTTTCATATTAACTTATTTTTTGCATGAGCAAACAATCGTTTGAATTGATTGTAGAGGTCTAGTCATGAGCTCAAGATACTTTCCTAAATTCGAAACAGTAATGTACATTTTCTCACCTTTGCATATAACAGGAGCAGAGCTCACACTGCACACAAATATTTATTTAGCAACCTCAAGGGTTTCTAGGCAACAGTGAAGGAAGAAGGAAACACCAAATTGATACATACACAGACCGCCGATAATGGTGCTTCAAAATCTGTTATGCAAATGGGATTTGCACACACACACACACACACACACACAGAAAAGATTGAGCCCTGTGAGACATTCTGGTGGCTGAATACCAAGAGTATTTTTATAGAAGAAGTAAACATTTATTTCCGTAGACCTCAACAGAGCTTTAAAGGAATGATTTGCGAGCGAATCATTCAGAACTGAACCATCTGAGTCACTGAAAAGATTCAATTCAAAAGAACAATTCATTCACAAATGATTTGGCCATTTCTCTTTGAAATTTACATTAATGTCCCATAGAGTGCAAGACTTCAGAAGTCAGGATTAATTGACAATGAAAAAATAACTCCAAGGACTTCTTTTGTGCACAGAAATACATTTGGAAAACTGAGAAATCCTAGGCTGCATCCGAAATCGCATACTTCCCTACTATGTAGTAGGCGAAAAACAGCATGTGATAAAAGTAGTATGAATTCACAGCACTCACAAAACAGTAGGCGAAAAGTACCCGGATGACATACTACTTCTGGCGAGATACTAAAGTGTCGATGGACACTTTACTATCCCATAAGGCCACGGGAGAGGATTTATGAATGGCAGTGAAGCAACACAACTGACACCATAGGCAAAGACTATAGAATAACACAACACGCGTCACTCATATTGTTTTGAATGGGAGAAAACGCAATGTGCAATATGGCGGAAAAAGTCCCGCCTTCAAACTAAGAGCCAATCGCCGATTGGTAAAGTCATCGCGTCACTGCAGCGGCCGTCAGACGCGTGCCTCCAAAATGAGACACAAGACGCGCATTAGCTTGATCTAGCCTGGAAAATAACATTTTTTTGTCATGATTTGAGTGTTTAGAGACAAAATTTATGAGACAGTTGTCAGATTTCATTGGTGATTTCAAATATGAAATTTAATCGAAAGCTTGGCAAACTTTGGAGAATTTGATGTTTCCTAATTCAAAGAGATAGTAGCTGCACTTGAATGCCCAAGAGGCATTTCAAAGATGGCCACTGAGTGAAATGACTTGTTTTAAAGGGACTTTGCCATAGATCACATGACAGTGTCAACATGGCAGATGTAGTACGTCCGGATTACATTCATACTACAAACATTCATACTATATAGAACAAATTTTTTTAGCACTCCCAAAGTACTTATTCAAAATAAATAGAGAGTATGCGATTTCAGACGCATCCGCAGTATGCGCATACCAGAGAAGCATAACAACATACAGTCATGAAGTGAAGTGAAGTGAAGTGAAGTGACATGTGGCCAAGTATGGTGACCCATACTAGGAATTTGTGCTCTGCATTTAACCCATCCAAGTGCACACACACAGCAGTGAACACACACACCGTGAACACACACCCGGAGCAGTGGGCAGCCATTGCTGCGGCGCCCGGGGAGCAGTTGGGGGTACGGTGCCTTGCTCAAGGGTCTCACCTCAGTCGTGGTATTGAAGGTGAGGAGAGCGCTGGACATTCACTCCCCTCACCGACAATCCCTGCCGGACCTGAGACTCGAACCCATGACCTTTGGGTTACAAGTCCGACTCTCTATCCATTAGGCCACGACTGCCCCAGTCGTGGCCTAATGCGTTTAGGTGTAAAACACATATGTTATCTACAGGAGTCACATAGTCGAGGTTTTATTAGAGGCCTTGTGACGGCAAGTGGCAATCAGATAAATACAGTAATTTGTCTCATCTGTAATTTTAAGCAAACACATTTGAGGTGCCACTATAAAGGTCATTTTTTACAGGTAAATAGCCTCTGAAATGCACACTCACATGTTTAAGGAAGTCGGGAGTCTAAAATATCCTGACAAAAAGTCCCACAAACAAATATGTGATATCATAAACAGAGGAGTATTCATAGTTGAGCAGTAGATGGATTATTTCACAGTATTGCAGTATTTAGCATTTAGCAGATGAAACTCACATTTAAAGAAACAGTCCTCCAAAAAAAAGAGGGAAAAAACAGAAAATTCACCTCATTAATTATTTACTTACCTTATTGTCTTTTAAAACCTGCATGATTTTTGTTTCTTTCATAGAACAACACAAAAGATGACATTTTAGAGAATGCACACTCTTTTTCATGCAATGAAAGTGGATGGGGACTGGCACTGCTGAGCTCCAAATTAAAAAAATTAAAGCATGAAATAGGGCTGGGCAATATATTGCATGCGATTGTCACGCGCATTTCGTCAGTAAAGCCGGTTCCCTGATTACCGCTAAATCGCCATCACCTGCTTTCAAATGGAGCGGCATTTAATAGACAGAGCCGTAGTCCACTGACAAGCTACGCAATATTGCGTTCATTATCGAAGGCGATACATCTGCAATAATGAATGCGATATTGCATAGCTTGTCAGTGAACTACGGCTCTGTCTATTAAATGCCGCTCCATTTGAAAGCAGGTGATGGCGATTTAGCGGTAATCAGGGAACCGGCTTTACTGACGAAATGCACAATCGCATGCGATATATCGCCCAGCCCTAGCATGAAAGTACAAGAAAAGAAGTACATATAACTCAAATATGCTATTCTAGGTTTGACAGCGATGTTAATAAAAAATAAATAAAATAAAATAATTGATGTTTCTTGACAGGCCTTGATAAATCATATTTGATCATAATTTCACAAAAGATTTCCAGCAATAGTGTCTTAGATTTCTGTCTGTTCCTCATATAAAAGTAGTCATGCAAATTTGGCTTCACAACAAATATATAAATCTGATTCATACATAGTACTTTTATGAAACTTTTATGGTGCTTTTTTGACATTTTGGAGCCAGACAGACCCAGTCCCCATCCACTTTCATTGTATCAGTGTTGTTATAACTAACTAAAACTATTGTAAAATGAAAACATTCTTGAAAAAATCCCCTCATGTTCCACTGAAGAAAAAAAGTCATATGGTTTTCGAATAACATGACTAAATGATACTTCAGAATTTTCATTTTTGTGTAAACTATGCATTTAAAAGAAAAAGCTAAATCTCTTTCAAGTTTCATATACAGATAAGACAAAACATCTCCACAGTGTGTGTGTTTCTCTGATCAGGTGACCTACTTCAGGTGCACATTTCTCTCATGACCTAGCACAGCTCCATAATGCATTATGGGAACGTGTCTATTTATTTCCCACTTTTACTTTTGCTCCTGTTCTGATTTTTTTTTTTTTTTTAAAAACATACATATACCGTTTTTTGGTCGTCTATGCATGACCACAGACACAAGACATTCACACACATGCAGCAGGAAACATGTTGACTCCAGTTACAAGGCAGAAAGTGACCCCAGGAGCAGGACAGTGTGTGTGTGTGTATGTGTGTGTGTGTGTTTGTCATTCCAGAGGCCGGTGGCCTGGGTTGGGCTCTAGTGTGTGTGTTTTTTTATGGAAGGGGAAGGCCTGTCCCAGTCTCGCAGTCTATTTGCAGGTCGTGTTAAGCAGCATGGAATCTTTTATCTTTCGTCTTCAGAAACAATCGTCTGGGTGCAGTGGAAACTAAACATCCAGATGATGCAAACGTCCACCATACGGGACAAATTTAACCTCCACGTGCAAGTCTGACCATGCGTTTCATTGGTCTGCCAGCATGTGGCTTGTTAAACAACTTAATCGCTACTCCAAACCTGTCTCACTTTCTTCATATTTCACTCTCACACACACAAAAGCAGAGAAAACACACACCAAGTATGCACTATATATCTGCATTCCTGCTTATCTGCAACACACTTCCACTTAGGAATCACTTTCACTTATATGGGCGCATGATATCTACCACAACATTGAATATTTAATTATGGATGTTGCCTATTTGTAGATTTTAGATTACTTTTGCTGTAATGCAATACCAACTTTATGTCAAAGATTTAACTCTTTAAGAACAACGGGACTTCAACAGGGTTCAACGGGTTGAAGGTCCAAATGTCAGTTTCAGTGCAGCTTCAAAGAGCTCTACACGATCCCAGATGAGGAATAAGAGTCTTATCTAGAGAAACAACTAGTCATTAAATAAAAATGTATATACTTTTTAACCACAAATGCTCGTCTTGCGCTGCACCAAGTGTCACGTTGGAAAGGTCACACATGATGTAGGCGGAATTTGGACCTTCAACCTGTTGTACCCCACTGAAGTCCACTATATGGAGAAAAATCCTGGAATGTTTTCCTCATAAACCATAATTTCTTTTCGAATGAAGAAAGAACGACATGAACATCTTGGATGACATGGGGGTGAGTAAATTATCAGGAAATTTTCATTCTGAAATGAACTGATCCTTTAAATCTCAATAGCTAAAATTCACATTCATTCATTTTTCTTATAATCTAAACTATATGCCATAACCATGCTTCAGGTAGTCAGTATAACAGGTACTAGACAACGTGCATTTGTTTGACATGACTATAACTTCAGATCAAAGCATGACGCCCCAAATACAACCACACATACTCAACTCCAACTTAACTTACCCGTAACTGCTGGACTTTTAACAGCGTCTCCCCTTTAATAGCGTCCATGACTTCCCAAAATGCTCAACAGGCTGATAGCCTTCGCTATAAGAGTAGCCACACCCGGACAGCTGAGACGTCCGATCAGTGTGTCCAAATGTGACTATGACAGATATGTGTGTGTGTGTGTGTGTGTGTGTGTGTGTGTGTGTTTGTGTGAGCGTCCACCTTGCCTTATTCTCACACTTACGGACATTTACGTGCACAAAGAAGTGAAAGCCAAAAAGGTTGCAGTAAAGGTTATCGGTTATGTCATGAATGGTTTTCTTTGTTTTATTTCCTGTTTCAGAGCAGAACAGAGATTTATGTTTTTCATGTCGTACACAGCCTTTCGTTTACTACTTTTATGTGATTATGATCTGACCTAGCTATTTTTGGGGGGTTCAAGGCAACATTTTTTCATCCAATTTTAATATTTTGTTTTATTTCAGCCTTATTTCAATTAACAATTTTTAAAAATGTTAGATTTAGTTAACAACAACACTGTTAGGAAGTCCTCATGTAGATAAAATAAGTAGATATTCCTGTACTGCTGCTCATGATTATGACAACTTCCCTATCATGTCTCAGAACACAACAACAACCACATAGCAACGCCTTGACAATCACAACTCTGTGCTAATAATCACTTAGAACACCTTAGCATGTGCATAGCAACACCTGGCAACCACAACTGTGTGCTAAAAATCACTCAGAACACCTTAGCAAGTACATAGCAACACCCTGGCAACCACAGCAACACCTGGTGACCACAACTCTGTGCTAAGAATCACTCAGAACACCTTAGCAAGCGCATAGCAACACCCTGGCAACCACAGCAACACCCTGGTGACCACAACTCTGTGCTAAAAATCCCTCAGAACACCTTAGCAAATGCATAGCAACACCCTGGCAACCACAACTCTGTGTTAAAAATCACTTAGAATACCTAAGCAACCACACAGCAACCCCCTGGCAACCATAGCAACACCCTGGTGACCACAACTCTGTGGTAAAGATCACTCAGAACACCTTAGCAAACACACAGCAACACCTTGGCAACTACAGCAACACCCTGGCAACCACAACTCTGTGCTAAAAATCACATAGAACACCTTAGCAACCACACAGCAACATCCTGGTGACCACAACTCTGTGCTAGAAATCACTCAGAACACCTTAGCAACTGCATAGCAACACCTTAGCAACAAACCAAAAACACTTAGCATCTTCACGCCATTTTTTGCACAGGAAAACTCTGATTTAGCTATAGATTATAGGTTATGATATAGATTTGATCTGCCGGAAATGTGACTCATGCTCATCCTATTACTCTGTTTCAGCAGAGAGCCTATCAAATGTTCTGCAGTTATGAAATATGCTTCTCTCTCTTTGTGTCAGATTCTGAAACAATCACATGTTTAGCCACACTTGACTTCCTCTCTGAATGGATGTATTTGTGAGCGTCCAGGCGGAGGGGGCACATACACATAGACTCTCCTCTGGAAAGCCACAAAGCTCTTGTTTTCTTACTCAAGAGATGGTTCTCCAAATTAAAGCAATAAAATAAAAATGTGAAAAACACTTCATATATTACACAATATTTCAACTTAATGAGACAAAAGCATCTGAAAACTTTAAATATCTGTGGTGGTTGGGATTTAAAAATTACATTTGTGTTGGACATTGGAAACAAGCTACTTTTTTCTGTCTTTATTTCATTTCATTTTATTTATTATTTATTTATTTAGCATTTTTATTTATTTATTATTTTGTATTAATTCATTTATTATTTATTTACTTATTTATTCTTTTTTCTTTTTTATTGTTGTATTCATTTATTATTTATTTATTTTATTAATTTATTTTTTCTTTTATTTATTTTTATATATTTTTATTTTTCATTATTTTCTATTTATTTATTATTTTAAATGTATTTATTATTTATTTTTGTTTATTATTATTATTATTATTATGCCTTTATTTGCATTTACTAATGCATGATATTTTTTGTTGTAAAAAAGTATGCCACTGTCTAAGAGACAATAGATGGATATAACTCGACATGGATAGATGGATGGATGGATGGATGGATGGATGGATGGAGGGATGGAGGGATGGATAGACAGACTTATGGTAAATAACAGTCAAGCATTCCAATCGGGTGATGTCATTAGAAAGTGCCACTGTATCGGAGATGATGTCATCAATTGGTGCCAAAAGGACTACCCATGATTTATGTTTACTGCTACAGAGAGAGACGAAAACAGTCATTATGTGTTGTTAGAGGTGTATTGTTCAGAACAACATTCTTTAGCAGTGTGGCTCACAGAGGAAATGCTGAACCTATAATACAGCCTACAAAGAGTCCAACATTTAAACACTCCTCTGTTGAAATACACTGTGAGTCATTCAGGGCCTTTTACAACTTCACAATAGGTGAAATCTGCCTGAGGCAGATTTTAATAAGTTCAGTGCAACACTGCCTCTCATGAGGATGTATGACATCACTTCCTGTCATGCCACTTCCTTCCGCTAGCATGACTACTAACCAGAGAGAAATCGTGAAATAGTTCAGGGCAAATATATGTGTGTCAGCAGAGAGTAACGGGGCCTCACATGTACAGGGGCCCCAAGTGCATGTCATCAAATCACTGATAAAAAAAAAAGGCATCAGAGAAGTGATGGTTTGGTATTTTCTTATCTAATGCAATGGCATTCAAACATTTTTTCAGTTTGGCTCATAGTAAGTGCACTCCCGAATGAATCCCACATGGCAATCCATCTGTGCAAGCATTTCACATAAAGAAAGATAAAAGCGGCCCTTTTATTCTCCCTAATGTAATCATTCTGACACTGAGAATGAACTGCGTGTGATTATTTGCTATGACGTCATTGCTAAAGCATGACTGCACCGGTGTTCACCTATCACCGTAGCTTTAATTCCCCCGCAGAGACGAAACACACGCACAGCGTCTTCACATCCAACCTATCTATCTTCCCCTTTCAACACTCCTGTTTCTCCTCACACAACAAGCCCTTCCCCCTCGCTGGATTTAACCGTACGCTAATCATTCTTCACACACTGAAGAGATTGAGGACTTACACTCCATATACACACACATGCACGACACCCGCAGGGACTGTAAAGTGGGATGGAGATACAGTAGAACCTTTCTTCATTATAGAGCCACTGCAGGACGACACACTCAAGGGTAAAAGGAGGGAGAAGTGTTTTAAAGGTACAGTGCATAATTTATGCTGTACCTGAAATTGATTTTTTCTTAAATAATTGATTTTTTTTATTTTACAGTAAACACTTTACAATAACGTCTCGTTTGTTATTGCATTAATTAACATAAACTAACAATGAAAAATGTATTTTTACAGCATTTATTAACCTTTGTTAAACTGCCCTTTTATGCTATTTTAAAGGTTCCTACTTTTATTTTGGAAGTCTCCTACGATAGGTTTACATGCATCCAAGGTCAAAAACAATTTAATTTTCTCATAATATACATTGCATCACCTCCTTTCTCAAAGAGTCTGAAAATGGTTAATTCGGAGATTGAGTCTCCTTAAACCCTTCCTTTCCGAAAGCCTACTCTGCTCTGATTGGTCTGTTGTGATTGATCTACTCTTCTCTGATAGGTCAGATGGCTCAGTTGGTTTTGACTGGTCGACCGCTTACAGCACATGTCGGAAACGCCCGTTACCATATATGAATTTCAGCTCCGGATCTTCATCAGCACTTGTACACAATGATTTGAACAGTAATAATGGTTTCGGTATTTCGGCATCAATTCGAGCTCGAGTCGCCATCCATTGGAGGTGCATCAAATGGGGCTTTCGCACCAGAGCAACATTTTCTTATTTCCTATAACTATTGGCGGAATAACCCGCTTTTATGCATGTTTGCACCACAAGAATTGGGAACGACTTTAGTCATACAGTAAGAACGCCTAAATTAGCTCAGAGTAGGGTCTAATCCAGCACAACAGGAACTGCCAGTGATTTAAAGGTGCCATCGAATGTTTTTTTACAAGATGTAATGTAAATCTAAAGGTGTCCCTTGAATGTGTCTGTAAAGTTTCAGCTCAAAATACCCCATAGTTTGCCTATTTTGGGGCATCATTAAATATGAGCCGATTTATGCGGTGCAGCCCCTTTAATTCTCGTGCTCTCCACCCATGGAGCTCGCGTTTGCCTTAAACAGTGCGTAAACAAAGTTTACACAGCTAATATAACCCTCAAATGGATCTTTACAAAGTGTTTGTCATGCATGCGGCATGCATGCGTCAGATTATGTGAGTATTGTATTTATTTGGATGTTTACATTTGATTCTGAATGAATTTGAAGCTATGCTCCGTGGCTAACGGCTAATGCTACACTGTTGGAGAGATTTATAAAGAATGAAGTTGTGTTTATAAATTATACAGACTGCAAGTTTTTAAAAATGAAAATAGCAACGGCTCTTGTCTCCGTGAATACAGTAAGAAACAATGGTAACTTTAACCACATTTAACAGTACATTAGCAACATGCTAACGAAACATTTAGAAAGACAGTTTACAAATATCACTAAAAATATCATGCTATCATGGATCATATCAGTTATTATTGCTCCATCTGCCATTTTTCGCTATTGTCCTTGCTTGCTTACCTAGTCTGATGATTCGGCTGTGCTGCTCCGTTAATACTGGCTGCCCTTGTCTAATGCCTTTCAAATATTGGGGGCGTGCACCCCGACTGTTGCGTAACAGTCGGTGTTATGTTGAGATTCGCCTGTTCTTCGAAGGTCTTTTAAACAAATGAGATTTAGTTTGAGACTCACTGTATGTCATTTCCATGTACTGAATTCTTGTTATTTAACTATGCCAAGATAAATTCAATTTTTAATTCTAGGGCACCTTTAAGTGTTCGTTGATTGGCCAAAGCGCATGCCATACAAAACACCGGCACCCGCCATTTTTAAAAAGTCATGTAAACACAGTTTACATATACTTATTCAATAAACTAACAAACAGAAAACTACCATTTATCTGTCGCCTTTGTCTGCAGCATTGTGTTCTTTTCTCAGCCTCAATGATACAGGATGTAAACACTCAGAGTTGTCATAGGAAATTTGTTTTACGCTCTTTCAATTGCATAACTTAACTTATAGGCCTACGTCAATGTTCTCTCTATTATCACAAAACCCATGACACACAACAAAAACACAGCTCCAATCACCGCGCTCTCCATCCTCCAGTTGTTGACGTTGCTGAATGCCAGCTCAGGTCACTTCAGAGTTCCTACTGGCGGTGCTAAAGCAAACAGGAAAATTTCCCTAGCGGAAAATTTAGTTCTCGGGGGACCGCCCTGGTGGCTAATTCCTATAACTGAGTTCCTATAACTACCCAGTGTGGAAGCCCCTAAAGTGGATTTGCTTTCGTATCACAGAAAACAGCGTTTTCGCAACAATGCCAACCAAACTCTTCCAGGCTGCTGTTACAACTACAGTTTTTGAGGGCGGGGCAAAGTAGACGTTGTTCGCAGGCAGCCAATGAAGACTGGCTCGCATTATTCAAATGTGCTACAAACCTAAATAAGTTCATGCAGGAAGTATAGCTGTATTTGCTGGCTCATTTTAGACAAGATTCTTTCAGTTGGAAGTTAATAACTCCATTTATCTGCACTTTGATATTTAAACCTTTGCAGGTCTTTTACATTCACAATAAAGGGATAGTTTACCCAAAATCAACAATACTGTGATAATTGCGAAAACTTAAAATGAATGGAAACTAGGGCTGTCAATGGTTTGACGTCAATGACAATTAGTAACAAGACAAGTAATTGTGTTTAATTGCTTTACTAACCTGATGTGATGTGTTTTGATGCTTTATATTTGAATTTAATGCAAGTGCAACTGAGACTCTGCGCAATAATGCTGATAAATTTTGCAGGGTGGAGAGGGGTGGGGGGGTCACTGCTGAACTAGATTGGTCAAGCTGCTGTGGTTGTGGTGTATTGGGTAAGAAAAACTAGACATGCAACACACACATATACACAAATAGCTAATAAGTGAAATTACAGGGTATGGGTTGCCATTTTGCAGCTGTAATAAGCAAGAGAGGTCTAATAACATTCCAGCATTCCTCTTTGGAGCAGCCAATAGCGTTCCAGCTTTTTGTAACCAGGCTGCCAATTGCGTTCCGGCATTCCTCGCTGTCTTTGTGCCACTTGTTTTTTACTGCTCTACTGTATTATTCGACTCCCTGCTGATTCACAGAGTCAACACTGGTGAATCAGCAGGGATGAACCTCTGAATCACTGAGATTAAACGATCAGCAGGGATGAATCATTTGATCTGATTCTCCTACAACGAGCCTGTGGAGCTGAAGGCCAGCGGGAGTCACTCACACGGTCTGAAGCCCAAAGAAGAAAAACAAAAGAGAGGAAAGAATGAAACAGAATGGGAGAATGTGGGAAATGAGGAGAAAATTGAGAATGCAGAAGAAAGACAGAGTTCACCTGTTAAAGAGACCCGTCACCTGTTTTAACAAGGAAATTAAAGACAATGAGAAACTAGTTGTTGAAAATGATAACATCTGATTAGCCGTGCGCGTGTGTTTATACAAGCAGGAAAGGGAAAATTTAGAGTCATTATGAGATTTTATCAGGCTTTCACTGAGCATCCAATAACACAACAGTCATACGGGTTACACGTTTGAATACAGGCTGTGCTCACAATGAAATACTAGTGTATAATTTACTGCACACTATGCACTGCATGGCATGCTGCTTACTATTTTTTCTGCAAAAATAAGCAATAATAGGGGTCCTTGATTATTAGTTAGTGTGTAATGTTGTTTATGCTCAAACAGCAACATCTGCAAAGTTACGATGCTCAAAGTTCAATGCAAAGGGAGATATTTTCTTTTACAGAAATCGCTTTTTTAGGACTACAACAAATGGCTTGAGCTTCTTCCCAGGTTAGTGACATCACAAACCCTAAAATTTACATAAACCCCGCCCCCGAGAACACACAACAAAAGGGGGTGAGGCAATGTAGGGCTGCTTTAGAGAAGAGGAAGAGTTGTTGTAGTAGAGTGTTTTTACCATGCCGTCATTTTACGCCGCACTGCTTCATGGTCTCTCCATCAGTGTCGACTCCGGTTTGAACAATGTAAGGCTGAACACCGTTTCTGACAATCCTCATTTTGTCTGCGTGAGATTCTCCAGCTTTGTTGTTGTTGAGCAACTGAAGCACGAGCTGTTAAAGCTCCGCCCTCTTCTGGAAAGCGGGGGAGCAGCAGCTCATTTGCATTTAAAGGGACACACACAAAAATTGTGTTTTTTTGCTCACACCCAAATAGAGGCAAATTTGACAAGCTATAATAAATGATCTGTGGGGTATTTTGAGCTGAAACTTCACAGACACATTCTGGGGACACCAGAGACTTATATTACATCTTGTGAAATATAGATTCTAGGGCACCTTTAAACGAAGGCTTGCATTTTTTCCATTTACATGCATGAATATGATATTTACCCAGCTATAAAACAAGGTTTGCAGCGAGAAAAGGGAATTTAAGTCACAATTTTAAAAATAGAGGACATCTTATAAAACAATAGGAGGAATTGTCTCTATTTTCACTGACAAGCAATGTATATCAAACCAAAATTTAGAAGTAACCTCACAGTAAAAGAATAGGTCATCAAGTGTTTCAGGGAAAGAAGAACCTAATAATTAAATCTTTTCTGTATAAAATCACTAACAGGGTAAATCCTAAACATAATTTAGTAATAAATCTCCTTAACCTTCAGAGCAACTGGGTACTGTACATGCAATATAACAGGTAAAAGTTGTATGCCTTACTGAGGATTCAACATCTCCCAGAAAATAACACTGATAATCACCAGTCAAAAATATGTTTAAATTATTTGTAAATAAGTTTGTTATTACAGTTACATCAAAAAGGTCTACATTACATATTTTTAAAGAAGGAATAGAAACTGCAAATATCCTAACATTTATCGGTCAGATCTAATGATGAGCCAATAAAGAAAATTGTTAAAAATTGCAGCTGAAATTACTAGCATACACACTAGAAACGAAAGGAAAATGTATACTAAGTTGTATACTGCATCTTTGTCATCTGGGTGTCTTGTGTGATACTACTTAATGCAAACTATTATTAGTATTTATTAATATTCTGAACTAGCTTTTTTTCAGTTTTTTTATTTCAGTTTTAGTAATTTTCTCATGAACACTAAACATCTGCATACTTCCTATATACTGCAGAGATAGTATTTGGAATAAAATAACACACTACTCTTCCTAGTTTTGTCTTATCTTTATGTAGCAGAAATTGTAAAAGTATTATCAGCTATGGTCTCTGCTTTCACTCTGTACAGCAAAAAGGATGTTACTGGTTTTAAATTTGTGCTGATTTTTAGGAAGGGTCATCACATGTTTGCTGAAGGTCTAGTTTAAGTTTGCTGAATGGGGAAAATACAAAATAAGAGATCTATTAAAAGAAAGTGTAGAGTTTGCATGTGAGATTAAGAGAAAACACCTTATGTTTGTGTTTACGTGTTTGTGTCTGTTGGTTTGGTGCCAGTGGGCATCCTCATCATGGCAGACGGCAGCTTAAGGTTGTGATGCATGATATTGGCCTCCTCAGTTACTTGGCTCGTGTGTGTGTGTGTGTGTGTGTGTGTGTGTGTGTGTGTGTGTGTGTGTGTGGGTGTGTGTGTGTGTGTGTGTGTGTTCTTGTTAATATTACATCGTGGGGACCAAATGGCCCCACAATGTAATAAAAACCTGAGATCACCTACATTGTGGGGTCCAGCCAGCGGTCCCCACGAGGGAAATGGATTAATAAACATACTAAAAGATGTTTTTTTGAAAATGTAAAAATGCAGAATGTTTCCTGTGATGGTTAGGTTTAGGGATAGGGGTAGGGTAGGGGGATAGGAAGTACGGTTTGTACAGTATAAAAACCATTACGCCTATGGAGAGACCCCACTAAGATAGGTGCGCCTGTTTGTGTGTGTGTGTGTGTGTGTGTGTGTGTGTGTGTGTGTGTGTGTGTGTGTGTGTGTGTGAGTGTGAGTGTGTGTGTGTGTGAGTCATGCACTAGTCAGATGCACAGCTATATTTCCAGTATGCAACATGTTCTAAGCACCAAAGTTCAAACGCAGACTCTAAATGAACACTGAATTATAAATCCGACTCCAAATCTGATCGGATGAGCCACACTTCACCCTCTTAATCCGTGGTAAAATCAGTCTTGAGTGTCTTATTGCTTCATCAAACTCTAGAATCATCTCAGTCTAGTTCTAGGCTTGCAATGTAGCCGTTTCTCATCCTGTGGATAAGAATAGAAGAACAGTAAAATACACAACAACCCTGTGTATAATAATCACATTACCCTACAGTGCAGGTCACTGAGCCACTGTCATGCAGTCTGTAAAAGCTGATCAATACAAACAAAGACTGTGAGGATTCAGTTAGCGATCAATCGGGCCCCGGCATCAGGGGTCTCTCCGGCCTGACCTGCATTAAAGGGATAGTTCGCCAAAAAAATGAAAATTCAGTCATCATTTATTCACCCTCAGGCTGTTCCAAACCTGTATAAATTTCTTTGTTCTGTTGAACACAAAGGAAGATATTTTGAAGAATGTGAGACAGTTTTGGGCCACCATTCACTTCCATAGTATTTTTTTTCCTACTATGGAAGTCAATGGTGCCCCAAAGTGGCCTGGTTACAAACTTTCTTCCTTTGTGTTCAGCAGAAGAAAGACATTTATACAGATTTGGAAAAACTTGGAGGTGAGTAAATGATGACAGAATTTTCATTTTTGGGTGAGCTATCCCTTTAAAGGGATAGTTCACCAAAAAATGAATATGGGTAACCAAACAGTTGATGGTCCCCATTGACTTCCACAGTATTTTTGTGGAGACCATCAACTGTTTGGTTACCCATATTCTTCAAAATATCTTCTTTTCATATCAGAAGACAGAAGTTCATACAGGTTTGGATCAACTTGAGGGTGAGTAAATGACAGAATTTTCATTTTTGAGTGAATTATCCCTTTAAGATATCTTTAAAATCTTTGTAATTAAAAGATGTCAGGTTGCCCTGGTGTTCATAAGCTGAATTACACATAACTGCTAGTCCGGTTTTGACATCTTACAGTTGCACAAAGTCACTCTGGACTTCTCTGACATGCTATGACACCTCATCTCAAAGTGTTTTGTCACAGAAGCTGCCTTTTATGCCGAAATTTGCATTGCCTCACAACACACAAGGTACTGTGGCTGACATTTCCGCTCCACAACCGCTATGGACTAAAAATACCCTGAGGTGCATGGACAGCACAGGCCCGTGGAGATGCACAGAGACTAGTGATAACAAGCAACAGCAAGCAGAGGAGAAAATCTCAGATATGAGGCCAAGACGGTTCACTTCTAACAACACAAATAACCCATAAACATCTGCAACAATGTCACATCAATGACAACTACGCACAAAAAATGCACTAAAAAGTGCATATATATACTGCGGTTGTCAATGCATATATACATAATATATACAGAAACTGTTAACATGCACACAATATATTGAGTTGTGCATATGTAATGTATACACACGCGCACTCTCTTTATGTTTATATATTTATATATACGACACGCTCAATATAAGATGCAGTTCCTGTGCACATGCACTGTTCTCAAAGCGGCTTCTCTTCACGCACAGTGCCCGTGAACCCGTTATCGGAGCCCTTGGCCGAGATAATCGACCCCCGTCGCGCGCGCGGCATGAACTCACCCATAGCTCGGTTCCCCAGCTCATGGTTTCCGCGCGTTCTTCGCGTAATAATCCACGGTTCGTGCGTTCGGGTGCGTGTTTGTACTCCAAACCACAGCAGCAGCAGCAGCACAGAGTCCGTGTCTGTCGCTCCTCCGTTTCTGCGCGAATGAACGTGCTCGTGTGTTTGCGTGGGGGGTGGGTGTGTGTCTCCTGAGGCTTCTGGTACTGCCCCTCTCTCTCTCTTTTTCTCTCTCTCTCTCTCCTTCCTGATATGAGAAGGGCGCCTAAAAAGCGGCGATTTTGCACGCGCGTTTCCTGAAAATGGCACAGAAGCGCATAAGCATCATGTTCAAATAACACAGTCACACATACGCGCGCTCTATCGGAGAGACAGACGCAGAGCTCGGCCACGCGCCTCACTGCCCCGGTGACAGCTGCACTGGCGGGAGCGCGCGCGCCGTAGAATGCGAGAGGATCGGGGAAAAAATCGATAAGTGATGATAATTCAGTCGCTGGACAGATGGCGAGGCTGTTCAGAACAATAAGAGCTGTTGTTTAACTAGTTTTTATCTCTCGTGGTGTCCAAAGTTTCCATTTGGGTGCTGAAAAGTGTTTTTATAGCTACATATATAAATATTTCATATAATGTTGAGATTTCAATGACTGCAAGATATTGTGAGATTATTAGCATAATATGTAATATGGGTTTTGATATAAATGTCTCACTGTAGGCTAATTAAGGGATTAAAACACTGGACAGTTTTTACTGTAAAAAAAAAAACCCCTCTGCATTATAGCAAAACTTTTACAGATGTTTAAAAGATTTTCATTTGCTGAATTAATAGAGATTTGCAGTCATCTCTGCAATGCTCACTCATAAACAATGATGAGATGTAATTTTGGCAGGAGCACGTGAACACTGAGCTGCAGTTGATGCTTGCAGGATAGAAACAAGCTTGCTGCGCCATCTAGTGGTCAGAACACTTTAAGGCGCAAACATGGTCTAATGATTGTTTTTAATATCAAATCAATTTATTAAAACACATATTTAAGTGATATTGATTCACTTCATCCAAACCCTTACTAAACCCTAAACCATTACATTTTCCCTGCATTTTAGTTATTTGTTTTTGATTAATTTAAGAATATGTTCTTTTAATTATAGCACATTTAAAAGACTGACCAAAGTGCAGTACAAAAAAAAAATGCCACACTAAATATCAAAATATAAACACTTAAAAGACAGAGTACTGACAGTTCATTTCCCTGAGATCACAGATGTTAAAGGGCTCCGGTTTCAAATTAAGCTCTGAATTTAGGGTTTAATGTGTAACCATGAATTATGAATAAAATAACATTAACATTGCATCGCTATAAATATACATTGCAGTACAGTTTTTAGTATTATAGTATGCAAATGTTTGGCAGTGTCTTCTTTTCATCTCTAGATGGTGCCATTTAGTTGTTTTGAAACAACAAACTTGTCTTTTTCACTTTAGCTATTATTTTGAAAAAATTTTGTTTCTGTTTTTACATTTTATGCCCCATACACAAGCTTACTTATATTTTGGCAGCTGCAGAAGATTTGAGCAGATAAACCTGAATTTGACTACTAAACTACTAAAACTGGGGTTAATCAATACTTTTTAAATCCAAAAATACTATATATAAAATGCTAAATGATAATGGTAACACATTTCTTCAATGATAACCAACGTGATAAAATGACCATGAATCAGGAAACATAAGCTTTTTGAGTTTTGGCTTCATAGTTTCTAACAATCAAGTTTTTGAACACTTGACTTGAGTAGGTTATTGACATTGGAAATTAATGTCCTGCTTTAAATAGTAAAACACAGAGACAATGATAACAGAATAATACTTCTAATCTATAATCAAGAAACCTAGTGTGAGTTTATATATGACAGTGTTCCAAATAGAGTGCCTCAGGGATGACGCATTTTTGTAGGCAAAACCCGGAAGCGAGTTAGCATTTTAGGACTTCCGGTTCCAACGCCGTAAAGTCTATGGGTTTTTTGAATGGGTTTTTGCTAAATCGCCTGAAATAAGGTCTGTGGTTAACAAAGCCTCTAAATACTTTCACGTTTTGATCTATGACATAAAACACACCAGTTATAACCCACTTGTGATTTTTTTAAACTTTTACTGTGTCTTAAAATCGGCGGTTGCTAACAAATTGCTAAAAGGGACTGCTTCCTTTGGCGAGGACTTTAGACGTTATCATTAAAAACGGGACATTTGGACAGCATTTCTCATGAAAAAGTGGATAAGTACTAAGTAGTGCTGAACCCTCCAAAATATATAATTAAAAACCACGCAACGTATTGTAAATAAATGATATATACTTAAAATAATTGTGTAAGTAGTAAAGCAATACAATCGCAAACGGTCGTTTTAAGTTTAGAAACATTTTGAGTCTCCCCTCCCTTGCCTCACAGTGGTTTGGTCCACCGCGCACGTCACACTCGTGTGTGTATATAAGTCCGGCGGCGCCGGCGGGAGAGAACAGTTCTTCAGACAGAAGTTGAGAGGAGCTTCACTAAGTAGGCTGTCAAGGCTTTTTTAGTAATGGATGAAGTAATTATTTTCTCTTTAATACAGACGATGCTGAGTAATTACTCATAAAATTAAAAAAAAAAAAAGATAATAACTGATGATTTTTTTTCCGTGAGTCCGCTATGGTAGCGATTATAATCAGAGATTGTATATAATGGGGAGATAAGAGGGTCTGTCTGTATCTCTTACCATTGGAGAAAGCGTAACGGCTAACTTAATCACGTGTGGCACCTCTCAGCCTATCGTGTAATGGCAGTGACGTCAGTCGCAACGTTCCCTTGTCTGCCTTCTCTTAAAAAAAAATACGTTTTTATCAAGCTAAAATCTACATATAGTTCCCAACGAAAGTATTGTTTAGTGTAAAACATTCTGAAGATTGGCAAACAGGCTGTGGATTAATTAAATGTTTAGCTATTTTCCCACAAAAGCGGTTTAATCAGCATAGTGAAGCCTCTCGTCCATTGACTTCCATTCAAAAAACAGCCTCTGGTCTCATTCCCAGCGTACCGCGGGGGGCGGAGCGTTAGCATTAGCCGTTACGCTTTTTTGGCTAAAGGTTGCAGGCTTGCCTTCCAGTGGCTTTGTTATAATGTTACCTAGCTTTACGATAGCTTGTTGGATACACACCAACAACTAACATTGTGATAAGCATATGTGTGAACTGTAATAAGGATAATTGATTTACTGTTGTGTGTTGGGTTTTGCTCATTGTGTATTTATCGTATTTTGGTGTCTTGGTTGTAAACAACTTAAAATATTCCAATAAATAAATGGTTTTGAAGAGGAATATTTGGTTTTATTTAGTCAGTTTTTCATTGAACCAAAGAGAAACATTGAGCATAATGGCTGTATTATTTGTGTCCCCTCCAAAAACTGCTCTTGAGAAATTTTACGTTTATTGTCCACCCCCACCCCCACCCCCTGTCATCAGCGACAGTTAAAAATAAAACACAATTTGATGTCAGATGCTGTCCCATCTATCGAGTTTCAGTGTGGTTGCTTCTCTTGACTCTTCCTGTTCTTCACTCACACCATTGTGATGATCAAACTGTAGTTTGCTGGGAATTATTCTTCCCACCTTGTTTTAAACACACATTTCATCAAATTGTCCAGATTTTGGCAACAATTGTATATATTTGTATATTGTATGTTCATCCTTTTGACCAGATGGCCAAAATTTACAGTGTAGAAAAGCATTTAAAAATTGCCGTCTAGCAGTTATTCCATACTTATTGTTAAGATAAATGAAAATAAAACAGCATGGAAAATCTACAATCACCCCACTCCAGTAAAATCTTTTGAATATGCTCTCTTATGTTTATGCTATAACCACATGATCTCAGTCAGGTTCTGAACTCATTTTTAACACTTTTTGACGACTTTAACTTTAACTTATAGGCCTGTAAAGAAGAGAGATCTAGTGTTGTGGAAATTTTAATTTTTCATATGCTTTTTACCTGTATTCTTGTGAAATATGATGCTTATGGAACATGATATGATGTTGGCTTAAGTGGTAATGTTTAAATAGTGTTAACGTAGATGTTAGAAATGGAAAGAGCAAGATATGGTATGGGGATATGCAAGATGTATGTTAAAACATGTCTGTGCTAACAATGTGTGGAAAGTTACAGCCACTAAGAGATGTTCCAAATATGGTAAAAGGACAGAGGCTTCGGCCTTGGAGGTTAGAGATATAAAAGTGAGGGGAAGCTTTCGTTTTTGGTCTTACACTCTGCAGCTACTTGTGTTTCTGTATGACCTGTCTTACCTTTCTTGCAAGAAATAAAAGCTTTAAAGACAATTGCACATGTTTGTCTCTTAACCGGTAGAGTCAGAGTTGATTTTTTTTGCCACAACACTAGTATGAACTCATAAATTTATTAATGATAAATAGACTAGACTACTTCTGCTGAATCATTATTCCTTCATTAAACAAAGTAAACCACTTTTACAACACAAATAAAACAAACTAAAATAAATCCCTGGGTGCTTGATTTAGCACATGAATGAATGAGAGAAATCTGTATTCTCAGCTTTGTCAAGGACCAAGTTTAGAATTCCTATCATCTAAAGCCTATTCTAGTCTACTACGTCATAAATAGTTCAAAAGTCCCCAACAACTTAATCTCAAGCTCCATTGGAGCTACGATCAATTTAGGCTTATGATGCTTTTGGGAAACGCTGCCCAGGTCTAATCACATGCAATGCAAATGAAGTGATCTCATGCATCTCAGTGAGTTCAGCATTACTGAAATTTCATAGAAAAAAGGAAGGAAAGTTCAGAGAAAAAAATAATTTAAAAAATTATAAAAAAGTTAAAATCTACAGAATTTGATATTTATTACTGTTCTTTCAAAATCTGATCAGAAAACATTAGAAATATTTTATTCTGTCACCATTTTATGTTTCTCTTCAAGTTTATATATCTAAAATTAATTTGATGGTGGGTAAGATACAAATAAGAGTAAATGTAATAGAAACCATTTGCACTTTTCCACAGGTATAACATTTTTGTTTTCCACTCTATAAAAGGGTCTTTATAGTTAAAAATATAAAGCTGCATTTAAGGGAGTCCCTCAAAAGGAAACCATCATCATATTTGGGGATCTGGGGAAAGTCTGAAAACCAAAGCAAACCAGAAGAGATGTCCATTATTAGGCTAGACAACTACAGTCAAACCAAAATTTATTCAGACACCTTGAACATTTCATTCATTAATTCAGTTTAAAAAAAAAAATGGTAATAAAATATGACAAGATCTCAGAGTTAAACTGTGTCAGAAAAAATTAATCTTAATTATGTCAGATAAGACTTAAGCAAAACATGGTCAGGTCAAAGTGTCTGAATAATTTTTGGTCCCAAATTTTTTTTTTATACTGGTAGTCCACTGTATGAAGTATTTTTGGTATAATATGTTACAGTTTACTTTATTTTCTCTATCCTCACTTGCATAAATGAACTATAGTGTCCTGCACCCACTGGGAAAAATATATCAAAAATGTTTGAATAATTTTTGGTTTGACTGTATATCATCAATAACAATGCATTTATGATTAATACAATTAAATTCAACAGTAATATAACATTTATCTTACACTAAACAATTGAGCACCAGATAAGCAAACAGGAGATAAATTACACATTCAATGATACAATATAAAAAGACAACAACAACTAAAGAAAAACCAAGACAACAGAACATTTAATGATGTTTTTTGTGGGCCGCAGCCCAGGGGTCCTCAGTGATCCTCCAGGGGGCTGCAGGACAACTTAAAATGAATTTAAATATATTAATATAATTCATCAATTTAATTACTAATACATTACATTAAAAAAGATAAATTAAATTAATTAAAACATACATTTAAAACAAGACACCACCTCTCTCGTACCTATATTCTGTGATTATTTCGGATCAGCCCAGGCTGTTTCTCATCGTGCTGCTGTAAAATACAGACTGAACAGTGTCTCAAACTCTCTCCAGGGGCATGTTAGGTTATTGAGGGCACTAAGGGGGGTATTTTTCCCACCCAGCCTCACACTCACCCCTCCCAGAGCTATAAACACCACCACACTCACTAATGCATAGTATGCATCTGATCTCAGCTACATGTGATTCAGAAAGACTGCTTATGTGTGTGTTATCAACAGGTCAATTTATTATTAGCATGTATGCCCCTTAATAACCTAAACGCGCCCCTGGCTGTTGCATAAAAGGCCTATAATTTCACAAGCTGACTAAATAAAAAAAAAATACAATATAATCTATAATTTATAACATTAATATGAACTTATATGAGCTCATTATACAAGGGAAATAATATTACAGATCTAGACAAATTTGGTTGCTTATAGTTAATAGAATGTCATGCATGATCAGTTAGATTTTTTTCACATTTTTGCATACAAAATAATTTGTTTTGATGACACAAGTCAGTTTTGATGATTCATTTGATTTATAAAATGTTAGAATAGTAGGGTACAATGGGGCTAAAGGCGCCTTTGATTTTATTTTCCTCTAAACTTGCCGTAACACTTTCCTAAATATCCGCTTTTCAAAATGCACGTGCAAATTCGTCTGATTCTTGACAAGATCGCGGGCAGCAACACAAAGTTGAATCTGAGGTTGATCTAATATTTGATGTTTTTAAAAATGTTGTTGATTAAAGTAGCAAATGAGAATCGATTAAATTAATGTTTGTATTTTCAGACAAAGGTCTTCTTAATGATTTTCAGTTTTGTTCAAGGTAATTCAAGCAACAGTTTTTCAATAACGGAAGAATATGTAAAAGTATGGTATTTGGGGTCAAAAGCGCCCCTGCTGTTGGGGCAAAAGGCACAATAATTAACATGATAATTAATAGCTGACTGACTTTTCCATTTGTTGACATGATATGGTTAGATTGAGATGACAAATATCATATATCAAACTCTGTATCCATCTTAGAGATAATACCCATATTTAATGAAACAAATATTATATTTATCATATCATAATAAAATATAATTTATTGTTACTACTGTAAATCTATATTAAATATGGATCTCCTTCAATGCTTTCATAATTTTACTTTTTAAAGTAATTTTGTTTCTGTATTTTTAAAATATATTTTTATATTTACATAGGCGTATTTTAATGACAGTATATTTATTGAATATTTATTGAATTATTTTATCAAAATAAACAGAAAACAGTACAAACTTTGCTAATTAGTGATTCTTTCCAACAAGTATTAACGTAAACATTATTAAAATGTTTACCCCATGTGTGGGGTAAAAGGCCCCCCTCACCACCTCATAAATTTATAAGATTTATAAACAAAATTTACCACTTTTATGATTTATATTCACACAAAATCTGTTGCTTTATCAATATACACTTTGAGAGTAGTGAAAAGCACATTTTTTCTTAAGGTGTGCCTTTAGCCCCGTTGTACCCTAATAATGAAAAATGAGTAGCCTACTCCTAAATGTGTGCAATTTATGTAGCCTAAGGAAAGCAAAAGCCTTGGCATGGAGCGGATAAATACAGCAGAAAGATTAGAAGAAGAAAATTACGCCATCAAGGTCAGCAGGAACCTCCCCCCCAAGTCTATTTTTACTTCTTATTGGGCGTCCCGGATAGCCCCAGCCCCCAATGATGAGATGTAATTTTGGCAAGAGCACTGACAGCTGCAGCTGAGGCCTTCAGAATAGAAACAAGCTTGCTGCGCCATCTAGTGGACAGTCTTCAATGTTTCGCATGGATCTACAGAGAACAGGGAATACTGTCAAAGATCAATAAATGATTTAAGCACATATTCAGTTAAGTGAGATTGAACTACTTCATCCACAACCTTTGTAAACACATTACTAAACCCTAAATTATTAAACTGTCCCTTAAAGGGATAGTTCACCCAAAAATGAAAATGCTCTCATCTGTTACTCGCCCTCCAAACCTGTTCACATATCTTTGTTCTGTTGCACACAAAGGAAACTGAACAGTTCTGGGGCACCATAGTAATTTTTTGCCTACTATGGAAGTAGGAAAGCAGCCTGGTTACAAACATTCTTCAAAATATCTTCTTTTGTGTTCAGCGGAAGAAAGAAATTCATACAGTTTTGCAACAATTTGAGGGTGAGTAAATGATGAACGAATTCTCATTTTTGGGTGAACTATCCCTTTAATTTTTGTCCTCTGTAACATTTTTAGTTAATTTCTGTGAGATTAAAGTCCTGAAGGCTCAAATTACAGGGCTCAGTTTCTGAATTAAGGGCTTAAAGTCAAACCAATAAATTACAAATAAAATAACATTAACATCGCAAAACTAATTTTTTTATGTTTTACAGTTTTGGATTTTATAATATAGGCCTACATAATGACTTTTTCTATGTAATTGTTTGGTAGTGTCTTATATTGAACTCTAGATGAAGGTATTTTAGATTAGACCTTTGAACTTTCTTTTTCGCTTTAGCTGTTATTTTCAGAAGACCTTGTTTTTGTATTGTATGTTTCAGACACAGACTTGGTTTTGCTATGCCTGCTGAAGGTTTGAGCAGATACATGATCTGAAACCAACTCATTTGTTGGATTTTTCCTCAGAGAAAGTACATGATTGCCCCTAGAAATGACTAAACTTATGACTTAACTCAATTTAAACTTATTTATCCACAGTAACAATTGTTTGTAGTCTAAAAGTAAATCATTGCAAAAATGATACTATAGTAATGCTAAATGATATGCAGTATGAATTCAAAGAAACACATTTCTGTATTTGTGTCAGTGAAGTGGGACTTTAACTATAGAGATATTAAAAAACACACATGGGATGTTCCAACAAGAATTGATGCAATTGATCACGTACGTTTCAAACAGTGAATCCTGCTCTGTACGGATTAACGATCCCTTAAAAAGGTGCAATAAATGCATTAAAGTGCCGCAGAGGAACAGGAATGGTTGACATCAGTGCTGAACATTACTGTCCTCAGTATTCTAAAAGAGAGAGCAGAGTCTAATTAATCATATTCAATGCAAAATATATCGATCTACAGATGATCCATTTAAATCATTATATCTGTCAGTAATAAACTCACCTCATCTTGAACGGCCTTTGGCACATCAGCATGAGACTCAGGTTTGACTGGATCAAGAGAGCGTGCACATAAAAAGGAAATAAATCCCTGAACATATCCACATACACATTGTATGTTTACTTTTCTGTTATATCCATATCATTTAACCGAGAGATCATGAATTCATTAGGGCAGTGAGAGTTTATGGAGTAAAATACTTACGATCTGGTTTTAAATGCCCCATGCTGTCACATCTTCTGAGTTTCACTTTCTCTTTTGATTTATTGGCTTGTTGTTCTTCCAGTTTGTTCTCCATTTCCTCTCCTTGTTCTTTCCTCTTCTGCAGTGGCTTCTTTTCAGTGCCAATTTTACTGTACAATTTATAAAGACAATTTACTTTTCTGGTGTTAAGTAACATAAAATGCAATATTAAATTATGTGCAGACAGAGCTATGTTTCATTCCCATATAGAAGGCGATGTTCTCGTGACCTTCCTTAAAAGTTCTCTATAAAGGTGACGAAAATTCTGAAACTTTACAGAACATTCGGGATGTTCCTAAAACGTCCTCTTTTGGTGATGAAAGTGACAGGTTAGATGTTGATTTTTAATAGAAAATAATAAAGTTTGAAGTCACCGTTATGGAGGTGAGCGTTTGCTTCAGCGTTGGCTCTTGATTCTTGACATTTTAGCATTAGATTTTCTCTGGCCACTTAAACGGTGTTTCCAAAACATGCTTGTTACAACAAAAAATTATAAGAGAAATTCTGATCAAATTATTTTGGCTATTTAGTGATGGTGATTCAACCATCATGGAGTGTCCTGATTCCCTGATCCTCTCCAGAGACTAAACTCTGATTGTGTTAACTGTTAGTTTATTCCTTTTTTTATGAGTTTTGTCTTTTTAAAAAAAAATCACTATGCAGTGTCTTTTAGACTCACAAAGACATCATGAATCAACATATGATCCTCAACAATGGTGACAATAAACAAAAATCTTTTTTGTGACTTTAGTAGCTTGTGATGCTCAGAGTTAATATGTTGAGCTGATATTTTTGTCACCATTGTTGAGGTTCATATGCTGAGTCATGATGTCTGCGTGAGTGAGTCTACATTATCCTGTCTGAATAATGACTTAAAAACTTTCAAAATATCAAAGCAGGACAGGTTTTTTTTTCAGCATTATACAGTGCTACAATAACATGGAAGGAATGTATTCAGAGATCAGTGAATAAGGCCACCATATGATAAGGATAAAACCATCAACAATAAGCAACCAAATTCCTTTGATTGGATTTTTTTTTAATAAATGTGCTTTAAAACACAGTTACAACAATTGGAGAAAATTTAAGTCAAAATGTCAAGGCTCAGGAGCCCAACTAAAGGAAGCGCTTACCTCCTAACGGTGACATTTATACATTTTGATAAAATATCAACACCTCATTAAGAAGATTTGTATGAAAGAAACAAAGTCAGAGTGGTTTGTAATAAGTGAAGATGCAGAGATCTAGAGAGATCTGTTAGTGTTTAATGTTGTTTCTGTTATCTGAGTTTTGTGAGGTTATCATTGTGCTGGAGAGATCCTGTGCTTCAGTCAGTGATGATCCACAAACACTGTTGCTCTGCTGCATGTTACTTTATTTGAAGACAGTAACTGTGTAGTTGCTGATGTGGTTTTTTTGTAAGACATTTAAGAAAAAATAGTTATTTGTTTGAACAGCCACTTTTGTTAGTCCATTTAGCTCAATTTTTTGACAAGACCAGCAGGGACGTTCTGGAAACATCACAAATAAATATGGTTACCTAAACATTCCCAGAACGTCCTGAGTGTTCCCTGAAGGTCCGCCAAATAACGTTCCCCAAACCTTAAAAGAACTCCACATCGTGACCGTCTGAACATTCTAGGAACGTTTCTCAACACCAGTCGGGACGTTCTGAGAATGTTTTGGGAAAGTAAAAGTTCTAGCGCGGTTGTTTGTTCTACTGCATCTCGTTCAGCCTCGCTTTGTCTGTTCATCCAGCACATGATAACAACAGGAACTATTTTAAATGCCCAACATAACTAAATATTAATCATCTTTCCCTTTACCCCAAAACTCAGAACGCTTTGTAGCATCAGTTTTACCAACAGTTTTGACTGAATCGACGAGAATAAATCATATTTTGGTGAAATTCACCAAATTAAATTCATGCGATAGCTATCACTAAATTGTTGAAGTAGGCTACAATTCACCTAGTTTAAGTTCACATTAATTGTTCGACTGTTAAAATGTGTCGTAGTTTTAAGTTAGACCAAACTATATTTTACACACCTGGTTAACCGTGTTTTAGCCTATTCTCCACATTGTTTAATAGAGATACGAAGTGAATCCATATTTAGACTCATTGCATTAAGATTTAATGTTATAAAATACTTACAGTTTTCTATGAGCTCCATGCTTTCCCATCTCATCAGTTTCTCTTGTTCTAGCTATTTGTGACTTCTCATGTCTGTTATTCTGTTCATTGTTCTTGCTTTTCTCTGTCTTCTGCTTGCTGAATGTTAAAATGTACCAAGATGCATCAAATAACAAACTATGTGCCAACGGGACAAACTGAGAATCAGTGACCTGAAATGTGGGGAGGAGTTCTATTATTTTCTTTGTACAACTACACCCTATACCTTACCCTACCCACAACTCAACCCACAACTCACTGGTCATCACACCGTGTGTGTTCACACTGCGGCCGGCGAGAGCGGCGCGGCGCGACGGTGAGAGCTGAAGTCAGGTCAACTTTATGGTAATGAGCTATGACGCGGTTCGGCGGCAACTAATCGGAATGTAGAGGTCCTCGCTTGGAGGATTCCGATTGGTTGGCGGCGGTTGAACTCACAGCGTTATTGGCAGGGCGGCCAAGGCGAATTTTGACGCTCTCACCGGCGGCGGTGTGACACTGGAGGGGAACATATTCGGCTTCCAATGTATTTGGTATAGTAATATGATGGGTGCTGAAAAGTGTTTTTATACATATATAAATGTTTCAATAAATATTTCAAATAATGTTGAGATTTCAATGACTGCAGGATATTATGAGATAACAATTAAGTGACATTTTAGCATAAATATATATTTTGATATAAATGGCTCTCTTTTTAATTACTTAATTTTTACTTAATGAATTTTAATTAAGGTATTAACAATTTGGACAGGTTTTACTGTAAAAAAAAACGTAATAGATTTAAAGTGTAAATTATAATTCAGTGATGTGAATTAATTTCGGATTGAGTCAGTTTATTTCAGAGATCGACTCTTATAAATGTTTGGAAGATTTACATTTGCTGAATTAAGAGACGGTCATCTCTGCAATGCACACTCAAACAATGATGAGATGTAATTTGGGCAGGAGCACGTGAACACTGACAGCTGCAGCTGAGGCCTTCAGAATAGAAACAAGCTTGCTGCGCCATCTAGTGGACAGTCTTCAATGTTTCGCATGGTTCTATAGAGAACAGGGAATACTGTCAAAGATCAATAAATGATTTAAGCACATATTCAATTAAGTGAGATTGAACTGGTTCATCCACAACCTTTGTAAACACATTACTAAACCCTAACTGTGCCTTCATTTTTATCCTCTAACATTTTTAGCTAATTTCTTTAACGAGTTCATAACCTACTTGAGTCCTGAAGGCTCAAGTTACAGGGCTCCAATGTCAAATCAGTTTCTGAATTCAGGGCTTAAAGTCAAACCAATAAATTACAAATAAAATAACATTAACATCACAAAACTTTTTTTTGTTTGTTTTACAGTTTTGGATTTTATAATATAGGCCTACATAATGACTTTTTCTATGTAATTGTTTGGTAGTGTCTTATATTGAACTCTAGATGATGGCATTTTAGACTTCGAGCTTTCTTTTTCGCTTTAGCTGTTATTTTCAGAAGACCTTGTTTTTGTATTGTATGTCTCAGACACAGACTTGGTTTTGCTATGGCGGCTGAAGGTTTGAGCAGATAAATGATCTGAAACTAATACATTTGTTGGATTGTTCCTCAGAGAAAGTACATGATTGCCCCTAGAAATGACTAAACTTATGACTTAATTTAAACTCATTTATCCACAGTAAAAATAGTTTTTAGTCTAAAAGTAAATAATTGCAATAATAATACTATAGTAATGCTAAATGATATGCAGTATGAATTCAAATAAACTAATTTCTGCATTTGTCAATGAAGGGGGACTTTAACCTATATGGAGATATTAAAAACACACATGGGATGTTCCAACAAGTCCAGTATAACAAAATATGTTTTATTGCACATGAAGCAGGTCTTCATTGGGGGCTGATATGAACATGAATGAAGAAACAAGCATTCTGGGATGGAAAATAGTGGAAAAGTACAGGTTTCATAACAGAATTTGGCATGATTCATCACAATACTGTAACTGGAGATAAATATCTTTTTGTGTTCTTCACATTTCTTTTAAACAAATATAACATAGACACCCCAACCCTACCCATAACCCTATCTCTCCACCCATTAAACAGGTTAAGCTCCACCCTTGAGCTCAGAGAGGTGGAGCTGGAGGTCATTATGCTCTGCAGTGAGCACTACTTGCAAAACAGGGCTGTCCTCGACTCAAGATATTTCTGGCCGACTAGTGGTCGTTCATTTAAGACATTAGTTGACTAATCGCATATTTATATAAATAAGCCATAAATCATATTAATGAGCCTTTTGCCTATATTATACATAGCCTAATCAGTGCTGAAGCGCACCCATTAAGCTTGCTACAGCGCAACAGCAAACGTGTCATAAAAAACAGAAGAAGACTGTCTGAACATTTTAATAAGTTATTGATAATGTTTTCTGTGTTTTCGGCTGCAGAGAGTCAACGATGCTGACTCGTCATCTCCACAGTAGTGGATGGGCCTATATATATATGCATGTTTCATATGGATTACATAATCTGAGAATATTTATTTCCATTTGAATTGGTTAGTTTAAAAGTAGAGATTTCAAGCTTTCTAAAGTTAGCCTATATTTCTCGTGTCTGTGAGGCAAATATACACAGAGTTTCTGTGTTTATTTTTACATGCTCACTGAGACAGAAACGACAGAAAGCGCATCATTAATTTACAAAATCCCTACGTTTTGTTGTCATTGTGAGTTTACAGAAATAAAAGTAGACCCTTTAAAGTTTGAATTACTCTTATCTGTATGACCAAAAAGTATTTTAAGTTAAATCCAAGTGATGATTGCACCGGCGCCTCCATGTCATGCATATGCGCCAAATAATAGCGCACATTTATCTAGAACTAGGCTAACAGAGAGTGGACTTGTAAAGTTGCTACTACTTACATGTGTTAAGTGATAAGCCATATTAGAGGTCGATGAATCATAGGCGAATGTATGGATTTCCTGTCATTAACAATCTGTCCCTCACGAACTGCGTGAATTTTTTTTTCTGCGACTAACCGAGTAATAAAATCTTGGTCCACCAAGCCTCTTCTAGTTGACTAATGGTTAGTCGACTATTAGGGGGCAGCCCTACTATAAAAAACTAAAATTGTGTACAAAATGTGCTGTTTGCAGAACATAAAAAGGCCCTGTTTTGGTTAACCTCGGCTGATCCAATCATAAGTCATCATAAAGTCATCAACAGGTACAGTAATTTATAATCACCTGAGATGAAGAAAGCAAACAGGGTATAAGTGACTTTAGAGATTGCTGCCTGCCATAGGTGACAACATCACAGGTTAATACAACTGATAAGAAAACCATTTGGACAAAGTTTTTACAAACTAGAAAGAAAAAAGGATTTGAAGCCAGAGGAACAGGAATGGTTGACATCAGCGCTCAGCAATAATGTCCTTGGTACTCTGAAAGAGAGAGCAGAGTCTAATTAATCATATTCACACTTTTAGTCAATGCAAGAATATATTGATCTACAGGATGATCCATTTAAATCATTATATCCATCAGTAACAATCTCACCTCATCTTGAACGGCCTTTTGTACGTCAGAATGAGACGTTTTGATTGGATCAAGTGGTACTGGAAATAAAAAAGGAAATAAATCCCTGAATATATTTACATATAGTACACATTGCGGGGAGGTTTCCTGGACAGGGTTTAAATTAAGCCAAGATAGGCCTTAATCTAGAATAGTTAATCGTGGCTTAAAAAATGGTGTTCTTTTAAAGCAAGCTACATCAGCTGTGAAAAAAAGTAATGCCTGGAAATCTGTTTGTAATGAATTCTATATAAAAATTCTTGTATAATCCTAATAATCCAACGATTATTAATGCTTCTTGTTTTGTCCTGTGATTTACACAGCAACAAACTAAACATAACTATTTTTTAAACATGTGATGTTTAGTGTTGGCAGTCTAGAAATTATACTGTTTGATCCAAAGCACTAGTAATTGCTTTATTATTATTATTAAAACAATTACATATCTTGTTAGCAGGTCCTCAACCCAAGCACAAGCTCAACACTTCACCACAACGGTAATCTAAAAAAAAACACTAACATAACAAAAACTTTTAAATACAAATATTTTAAATATAATTCATAATAGAACATTAAACAGTAAGAAGTCTCTACATATTCTCATCTTGCTAAAAATGCATAAAATAACACTTTACTTTTTAACATTTACTCTCTCAATTCAGCTTGGTGCAAAGCATGATGGGAAGTGAAAGTCATGTAACTATATATCTAAATCTCAATTTAGTCCTGGAGTAGCTCTAGTCTTCCTCCAGGAAATCAGCTTATACATTTATAATAGTTAACTCTGGACTAGACTAAGTCTAGGACAATTTAAAACCATGACAGAGAGAGCAGATTTCTGTTAATCTGGTTTAAAAAGGCCATTTTATTCTAGGACTTTCTCTGTCCAGGAAACCGCCCCTGTATGTTTCCATCAGGTTTCCATCCATATTATTTAACAGAGAGATCATGAATTTATCAGAGCAGTGAGAGTTAATGTAGTAAAATACTTACGATCTGGTTTTAAATTCTCCATGCTGTTACTTATTTTGCGTTTCACTATCACTCTTATTTCATTGGCTTGTATTTCATCTTCCTGTTCATTCTCCATCTCCTCTCCTTGTTCTTTCCTCTTCTGCAGTGGCTTCTTTCCAGTGACAATTTTACTGTAAAATTTATAAAGACAATTTACTTTTCTGGTGTAATATACATAAAATGCATAAAATATACATAAAATAAAAGTAAATGCACGATTAAGGCTGAAATTCTGTGTAATGTTGTGTGCAGACAGAGTCATGTTTCATTGCGTGTTCTGCTAGCATCTAGATATTCTTAAAACAGTCAAATATTCTTCAAAAATATGGATCAGTTCGGCTGTAAAGGCTGGATCAAATCACGGCAGCTAGCAGGACTAGCAGCCAAACACAACCAATGAAGATATGACCCCAACTTGATTAACTTCAGGCATCACAAAAGAAAGGCATGGCTATTCAAATAGACAGGAAGCCCCCTTTTTACCTCTTAATTTATGATCGTGGTAGCATCAACTTGCATCTATCATAATCTTAATAATAGCCTATCAATATTCATGAAGTCAATTAAAATATCTTTAAGAGTTGTAGAACACAGGTTATTATTTAAGTTTAATTATGGAAGAAAATTAATGACAAATGTATTTGAAACTAAAATGCTTTATGAAATGCACTAATTGTAAAACAATATATGCATTAGGCCTATTAACCATAGATTAATTTATTTACACAATATAGGCTATATGAAAAAAAATCAAATTAGACACACACATAAATATGAACTGCAACGCTAAATATACAAAGTGACGGCCTCTCGCCCGTCTTTAAACTCCCCTCGTTCAGACGGCTCTGGTTCAGACGTAGTACCCCAGAGTGCAGTCTGTATGGGGTAATGTTGTTTTACGAACGCTGACGGCACCTCCGGGGGCCTGTTTCAATAAGAAGGTTCAACCAACTCCGAGCTAAAACTTGAACTCTGAATTGACTTACTCTGAAATGGGAAACTCTGAGTTTTCTGTTTCAGAACAGCTGAATTGACTTAGTTCAGTCGACTCTGAGTAGGTTGACTCTGAGCTAAGCGCATGCACCACGACTATGAAAAGCCATCATCAATGGAGCTCCTTTCTTATTTTTTATTTTTATTACCACACTGGCAGATATTGATAATTTTACTTATGTAAAATGCACTTAATTTAGATCCCCCAGGAAACAAGACTAATATCTTATATCATTTTCTTATTTGCAAAATCCATCTTGATTTAAGAATTTTTAGATATTTGTACTTTAAATACTCTATTGACTGTGGGATCTTCATGTTAATGGTAAAAATGAAAGTTAAAAGTTTTGAAAAATGTATGAACTTTTATTTTCATTACAATGAAAAACAAATATGAGGGCTATACATACTTGAAATAGTTAACCCTGGGTGATTGTAAACCCCAGGTAAACAGAATCCTGGGTTATCTTGATTTACATTTCACACTTATCATTTACCTGAGGTTAACAATTAATTCTGAGTATTCATACGCAGCGTTTCACACCGTACATTACTAAACCCTGGGTTAACGTCCATATTTGCATATTTGCAGTGCCACTGTCACTGATTGGATGAACAAAGCACACAATATCTTTACATAAATGCTCAGGCATTGCACATCCTCATTGCATATAGTCAACTTCACTATCATGTTTTTCCTGAATGGATATTTCAGACTATAAAAGAATTAAACAGTATTTTCTGCACTGCAATTGTTGCATTTTCTGTCAGCATTTGTTGTTTTTATTTTCCAATGTGGAATTTTCTATTTATATACAATGCACAGTGTTTCTGTGACTGTCAAAAGTATGATTTGGTATGACGACTGGTATGATTTATGTCTTGAATATATAAACATGAGAAAAACAGAATGTCAAAACTTTATTATACATGCTATGCTACATCCTGACTACAACACAAAGTATTGTTAAATACACTTCTAACATTTCATCCCATTTGTTTGTACCCTTCTCTCATGAAGGAGCCACGGATCACAGAAGACCTCTGTGCTGCACAACAACCAAAAGTCTTCAAGGGTTTAGTGGAAGAGCCGTGCTTTCTGATATTGAAAGAGGATGACCAGGAAAAAGTCCTTCTTCAACTTTCACAGGCTGAAACGGATGGTGATGGACAACTGGCCAAAGAGCCTTTAGTGTTTTGCTTACAAATTAAGGATGATATGGACATTTTTCTTAAAGGTGCTCTAAGCGATCCTGAACAGAGTAACTTCCTGTTGACTTTCGAAGTGTTGTCAAACAAAACAGAGGCTAGCTAGACCCTCCCTCCTCCTCCTCCTTCCCCTCCCCTCCGTGCTTCCTGAAACAGTCATGAACGCGCATTTAAAATCATTCTTGTCGGTTATTGGCTGGAGCGTGTTTATTATGATTCGTGGTCCAGGCTGCACCAGTTTGTTTTTATTGCCGTTTTCGGAGCTTGGGGCGACTACAGAGACCGCGTTTTTTTACAGTGTGTTCAGGGGACAGGCAGCTAGCGGATAGTGAGGAGATGTTTGCTGTATGTGACAAAAAATGTTTTGGCCTAAAAACGCGTGACATTGCTTAGAACACCTTTAATGAGTGTCTGGACAAAAAGAGTCTTGTAATTAATCGCATGTTTATGGAGATTTGAATTTTTTTTAAAAAGATTTAATTTGTCATGTACCTGCTGTGCAATAATTTGTTCAATTTACACTCTTATTTTGTAATTTTTTTAGAGCAAAGCACAGCTAGTAGCTATATAATGCTTTTGCTACTTAGGGGGAAAGTACATTTTATTAAAAAAAGTTGAATAGATCTGAACTTAGTGTACTGTGTATTATATATTATGAAAAACAATGGGTCATTCTGAATATTTTTCTAAAAGAGTAAAATATACATTGTATGACAAATTAATAAATGTTTATCATTTTTAGTGTTTAACTTTGTGTTCAATTTATATTTAGTTAATAATTTAAGACAAAACAAATTGATGAACTTTTAAAATATCTCGTAAAATATAATCTCGTAACTTTTGTGTGTTTGTGTGTATATGATTAAGTTATTAACAAAATGTGAGTATCTAATAATTTCAGTTAGATCGATTAATAAAATATTTGACATTAACATGGTTTTAAACTTTAAAAAAGCTCCAAGTCGGAGCAACGCACACTTCCGGCCTCAGGCTAGTCTGGGCCTGCGTCTCAATGTGCATACTATCCATCCTACACTCTCAGAAAATAAAGTACATAATTGTACCTTTAGGGGTACAATGGCTTGTCACTGGGGCTGTACCCTCAAGGGTACAGTTTTTGTACCCTTAGCATAGGGTACAAATTTGTACCCTTGTGATTTGTACCTTAAGAGACCAGTTTTGTACCTGTGGTGACAATTTTGTACCTTATTTAACAGTACAAAAATTTACCCTTCAAAAAGGGGACAAAACTGGCAAAATGTTTCTTTTCTCCGTGTGTTTAAGATTTTAATTCAAAATGCCTAATCTGTTGCATGAAAGTACTGTTGTTAAAATAACTTAATAATGAATAAACAACCACTTTCAGTCAGTGATGGGATTAGATTTTATTATTTATGGTGTAAACTCTATCACCAGACTGCTCTTATCTGATGTCTTATTTGTATAAATTTATATGTTTTTGTAAATACAGTTACAAAGTGTTTAACATAATCTTAACATAATCTTAACATAGAGACCAAAGAGAGCAACTGCCCAAAAGGAAGCACTGATCACCATAATGGTAACCAAATTTTTCATATATTGAACATATATCAAACCTCTGTCAATTCTCAAAAAGAACTTAACTGTTAATAATAATAATAACTATAATAATATCAAAATCCGTAGAAATACATTAGGGGTCAATCACCTTCACCTATTACTGCCCTCCACAGGCCAATGTTTGAACTAATTGTTATATACTTGCACTAGCATATTGCATATAAAAATTAGTTCAAACATTGGCCTGTGGAGGGCAGTAATACACTTACCAGTGTCTACACTGCTGGAATTCAAATAGAGGAGAAGAAGAAGAGAGCTAGTTCAAGATGAGCATTTAAGGTAAAAACTTATATAATTTTCTATTTTTTTTAGAAAATGAGCGATGGTTTCACTAGATAACACCCTTATTTATCATCTGGGATCGTGTTGAACAATTTCAAGCTGCAGTGAAACTAATTTTGACCTTCAACTGTTTGGTGCCCATTCAAGTCTACTATAAGGGAAAAAATCCTGGAATGTTTTCATCAAAAACTTTAATTTCTTTTTGACTGAATAAAGAAAGACATGGACATCTTGGATGACACAGGGGTGAGTAAATTATCAGGAAAAGTTTATTTAAAAGTGAACTAATCCTTTAAGACCTTTTTTCTCTCTTTCCTTCAGTGATTCTGCTTATTAACATCAGGTGTCACCACTAACTTTAACACTGCTCCAGTGTTCATTTTTAACACCCGGTAAGATGGACAGCCTCTGCTAAGCCTTTTTTTTTTTTTTTTTTTTTTTTGTAAAAGTTGTTGTTTGAAGATTTTAATGATATATCATTAAAATCTTTAAACAACAACTTTATATATCATTAAAATCTTTAAACAACAACTTTATATATCATTAAAATCTTTAATGATATATATCATTTATATATCATTAAAGTCTTTAAAAAACAACTTTTACAAAAAAAAAAAAGGCTTAGCAGAGACTCTCTCTTGATATTGTACCTTAATCTTTAAAAGAAACGGTACATATATGTACCTTTTAATGCTTGGGAACATATATGTACCTTTTTGACCCTCAATTGTACCTTGGGGGACAGAAATGGACTCCTACTGTACCCCTATTTCTGACAGTGTAAATAGTATGTGAGATTAGTAATTTTCAATACTATTAGTATATAGTAAATAGTATGTGAGATTAGTAATTTTCAATACTATTTAGGGTGGATAGGGTGGATAGTATGCACATTGGGATGCAGGGTGGTGCTGTAGTCCTCAGACTGTCATGACGTACTAGTACACACGCGTCGCCCCGCCTTTATTGTTTGCTTTTTTCGCCCCGCCCGACCACGCGCCCACGCGCTTATAGTCAACTCTCAAGGTCACAGCTTAAAGCACAAGCGCTACTCTTCAGCACATGATAACAACAGAAACTATTTTAAATGCCCAACATAACTAAATATTAATCATCTTTCCCTTTACCCCAAAACGCAGAACGCGTTCTAGCACCAGTTTGACCAACAGTTTTGACGGAATCGACGAGAATAAACATATTTTGGTGAAATTTACAGAATATGTATAATTTAATTTATGCGATATCACTAAATTGTTGAAGTACAATTCGCCTAATTCAAGTTCACATTAATTATTGTTCGACTGTTAAAATATGTCGTAGTTTTAAGTTAGACCAAACTAACTTAGCCTATATTTTATACGCCTGGTTAACCGTGTTTAATTCTCCACATTGTTTAATAGAGATACAAAGTGAATCCATATTTAGACTCATTATAGTAAGATTTAATGTTATAAAATACTTACAGTTTACTATGAGCTCCATGCTTTCCCATCTCATCAGTTTCTGTTTGTTTTTCTTGATCTAGCTATTTGTGACTTCTCGTGTCTGTTATTCTTTTATCTCCGTTGTTCTTGCTTTTCTGTCTTCTGCTTGCCGAATGTTAAGATGCATCAAGTCCAGCGTAATAACAATCTGCTGTATTACAAACCAACAGGATATAATTCGAAGGAATTTTCTCCTCAAATAGATTACTTCAGCCTCCAGTTCAGAACACCGCGCGCAGTATGGAAAGCCGTTTTAACATTTAAAAGTTAAGTTCGACTATCCGGAATTAACGTTGTAGATATCACCAACGTCTTTCTGACAAGTCGTAATTACATTTTGGATAGTTGGAATTGTCATTCGAGATATCTGTAATGTAATTGTGACTCGTCGAAACGACAGATAGAGATATCTGTAATGCAGTTTTGACTAGGCAAAACTGAATTACAGATATCTGCAATGAGGTCATTGAAAACGACATTCAACTCGTCACACATCTTAAATGACAATTGCAGATATCTGTAATTCAGTTTTGCCTAGGCAGAATGAAGGTTAAAGATATCTCAAACATCATTATGACTAGTGATGGCATGGTGCCAATCAGTGCTAATTACGAGTTAACAGATGCGATTTGAATGATTAGAACAACAACACGCTCTGCTCCCGCCTAAAAGTGCCAGCCTAATTTGCATAAATATATCTGCAACGTCATTTCGCCTAGTCAAAACTCTAATTCAAGATATCTGCAATTACATTTTGACTAGGCTGAATGAAAGTTACAGTATCTCAAATTTCAGATATCTCTAATCAAAATTCATTTCAAGATATCTATAACTTGATAATAGATATCTACAATTAAATTATGACTATCCCTAACTCCAGTTTGAGATATCTACAACGTCATTTTGACTAGTCATAATTCCAGTTACAGATATCTACAACATCATTTCGCCTAGTCAAAACTTAATTTGAGATATCTGAAAAGGAACATGTAGATATCTTGAATTGAGTTGAATTAAAGATATCTTGAACTGGAGTTGTGACTAGTCAGAATCAAATTGTAGATATCTCAAACTGGAATTACAGATATGTACAATTCAGTTACAGATATCCGTAATTCACATAGTGGATATCTGCAACTGAATTGTAGATATCTGTAATGATAAACCCCATACAAATGAATGGCAAAAGTGATGTCATTTGTCCTAGGAAGAATGTATGAAGGATATCTGAAATGACAATTATGGATAGGAAGAATGTAGTTGCGGATATCCGAAATGTTCTTTTTGACGAGGCAAAACTGAAATACAGATATCCGCAACACATATCCAGTCTAGCTGTTAAATGTTAAAACGGCTTGCCATAGCGCTGCTATATAGACCAATTTGGTGGACGTTTTTTTAATGGGCGGAGCCTACCTGGTTGCAGAAAATTAGTTGAGCAGTAGCAGTCTATGGAAGTCACGAAATAAAAGAATAAAAAAAAGTTAATTTCGAGTTTATATCTCACAATTCTGACTTTTATTTCTCGCAAACCTGAGTTTATATCTCACATTTCTTACAAAGAAAAACAGAATTGTGAGATATACTCGTTATCCTGTCTTTTCTGAATTGCAATTTATCCCGCAATTCTGACTTTTTTCCCCTCAGAATTGTGAAATTAACTCACAATTGAGAGTTATAATGGCCGAACTGGGAGTCATAAACATGCAAATGCAAGAAAAAAAGTCAGAATTGTGAAATAAAAAATTATAGACTATGTTTAAAAGTTATCTATGTAAAATGTTATAGGTTTAAATATTATTTCATGCTGTAACTGCTATGTATGTATGTCCTCTGAACTGCATATGTGAATAATATTATGTAGACTTACTGTTTACATCAAATTCCTGCTTTAATAGTAGACTAATCCTTGCAGGTGTCATCAGTCCAGTCTGTGAAACGTCTCCGTTTAGCTTCAGAGGACGTTTTCAACGATGGTTTTCTTTAAAAATGAAGACTATTTTTTTGCATTCCGAGCATCATCTCATTCAGTATTCAGTATTTTTTGTAATATTAGTAAAGCTTCTGTGAGAGCAAACAAGCAGCAATTGTGTCTGTTTGTTGTCTAGAATCCTAAGTAATATTTGTTATATCTTATGGGTGTCAACACAACAATCTTTCTAAAGAGACAAAGGTGAGATTTTTAGGTTACAGGAGTTTAAATGTTTGTTCGATGTTTAAATGTGAATAAATTAAATCATCATATAAAGTGATCGAGTCTCTTCAGAAAATTTGGACTAAACCACACGATTCATAAGGATTAGTTTTATGATTTCTTTATGAACTTTTTGAGGCATCAAAGTGGTAGTTGCATAGCTGTCAATGGAGGGACAGAAAGCTCTCAGATTTCATTAAAAAAAAGAAAGAAAAAGAATTAACCCTTTCATTTCAAAATAATTAATTCATCCAAAGATTAAATTTTTGTCATTATTAATTACTCACCCTCATGTCATGTCTTTCCAAACCTGTAAAACTTTTGTTCATCTTCAGAACACAAATTGTGACTACAGTGGTTCAACCTTAATGTTATGAAGCAACAAGAATACTTTTGTGTGCAAAACAAAACAAAAATTAAAGCTGCAAGCAGCGATGAAAGGGCCCTCTCACCCGGTGGCCTCAGGAAAACAGTGAACAGTGGCCGACATGCATGTAAGCGAGTAAATACAGGAGATATATGGCAAAGTCATTTCAAAGTGCCACGCTTCCTGCTGCCAACAGGTGCCGGTTTGCCTGTAACTGAATATTGCCATGTAGATGTCTTCAGGCCAGGACTATTATCAAACGTGAAGTTTGGAGCAGATCGGACATTTTATGCCTGAGTTACAAGAACTTCCTGTTTTGTGGCATTAATCGCAAACATTAGCACTTAGCCAAGTGTTGTATGATTTCACTGAAGGGCCACCACAGACATGCCCTTTAGCAAACACTCAAGATCTTCACAATTTAACGTTTCAAAGGCCTTAGATTAGACTGACCAAATAGGATGTTGACCTGATTAAAGCTCTAGGAGGAGTTCGTTAAAGCAGAACGTGTGGAAATGGCAAAAACTGCCAAAATTTTGCAGAGAAAATTCAAAATATCTCACTTCCTGTTGGGTTCTCAGATTTTGCAGATTTTTTTGTAGGTATTGGGCTGTTACATGGGTCTACTGAATTTCATACCTGTATGTGAAACGTAGCACAAAGGATGCTTAATTGAAATTTTGTAGGTGGCGCTACTGAGCCACAATGCCAGACCTAATTCTGAAACCCATATCAGATGTAATTTTCACCACTTCTGACTCGTGTGCAAAGAGTTTTCGAGCATGTTTAGGTCCTCAAAAATGCGTTTAATTTGGGGGAAGAACAATAATTGGCCGAGCAATTACGATAGGGTCCTCACACCACCGGTGCTCGGGCCCTAATAACGACTTTATTTACCAATTTTTCCTCTTCCCTGTCAGTATGCTCATTATTGGCATACACGCATGCCTCGTGTTGCTCACATGAACAGGCGTCGGCCAATACTAAGCCAACGTTCAGACGTAGAACTTGGAAGCGCTGCAATGGAAAAAATATCAGAATGACAGGGGAGAGATGAATTTGTTGAATAAAGTGATTATTTTTGTTTTTTGCACACAAAAAGTAGTTGAACCACTGTAGTCACATGGACTATTTTAACTACCTTTCAGGACCTTGAATGAAATAAAGTCTATATGGCTCTGGTGTAGGCTATATATAGTGGGAGGTGTCAGAGTGATTCTGCTCCTCTGAGAGCCAATCAGAGTGATTCTGGCTCTGAGACAGAGCGGCCAGCGCTCACAGTTTGGAAACTTAGACACTCGGCGCTTGAGGGTTAAAAACTTATTATTATTGTTATTTGCATATAGTCTCTCTATGGCTCTGGCCTACACCTATGGCTCTGGCCTACACATCCTCCCACTTTACATACATACTACATAAAGGGAGTAGGCTTACAGCTTGTTCCGCCTCCCTTATTTAAGGGAGGCGGAACAAGCTGTTAAGCCTACTCCCTTTATGTAAAGTATGTAAAGTTATTGCCAGTTGTCGCTGCATGTCTGATGAATATCCAAAACAAAAACAAGGGTTTACCTCAGCCTGTAGTTACATGTGCGTGTTGTGTTACCGTGCGTTCACGCCGCCGCCGGAAGTCATTCATTTTTACAATTACAAAAATCGATTACAGTGTAATATATTAGTGTAACATATAAATGATTGATTCACATGAACTGAATTGAAAGGGTCTTGCCTGTAATATGTAATTCAGATCATAAATCATAAAATGAAGTGTAATTTTGGCAGAAACACATGTATACTTTAGGCTGCACTGCAGTTGAGGCTTTTAAAAATAATACACAAGCTTTCAGCACCATTTAGTGAACTAACCCCCTCAAAGTGGAGAAGTGCAGTCATGGCTCACAGAGAACAGGAAATAATACAACTTTATTAACAAAACATTTGACCCCTTTTATTTCATAGATGTAGGCAACAGAGATATTTAAGCACATTTCAAGTGAATAAGACTGATCCACAATGCTATTAGACTGTATTTCAATCCCTGCTGTTAGGATGTTGTGATAAAAGTCCATTTCTATACTACATGACAGTGATGTGGTGTCCCATACTTGGAGTTTGTGCTCTGCATTTCACCCATCCAAGTGCGCACACAGCAGTACTGAACACACACACACAGAGTAGTGAGCAGCCATTTTTTGCTGTGGCGTGTTCTGTGTGTTCCAATTAGTTATGTCCGTTTAGATTTTGACATTAGACTGAGTTGACAGAATGACTGTTTTTTTTTTTTCTCAAACAAGTCATTGGAATCTCATTTGCGTTGACTGATTGAGAATTTACATGTTTATCAAATGATTGATACAAATGAATAAAGCTTTTATTTCAGCCAATCCCCTCCGTAATACAGTAACACTGATATAATTTTTGGGGAAAATTAGGCACAGCAAAAAAGAATCAGTTGTTAAAAAATAAAAAGAAAAGAAAAAAGTAAAATGAAAACAGATTGAAAATGTTACTAAAATATGATTGTACATAAAATAGTTCATATAAACCTCAGTACAACAGCATCAACATGTCAGTTTTAGGATAAATACAGGTAAATTATGAGACTTAATAAGGTGACAATTATGTGTACATTCTTTGATTAAACTTGTATTAAATTCATCCTAAATAGGATGTCATTGATGAAAGTATTTTCTATCATGGTTTTAAAATAAGGCCTGTAACAAATGATCAGAAAGTGATCAACCCCACAATTAAGACGTAATAAACTGTATGACGTGTAATAATAGCAGATTGAAGAAAGTTCCTCAGGACGGTGACTGAATCCCCATCAGATACTGGAGTTTAAGGTCCTGTTTCTAAAATAGCATGAATATTCAATCAGAAATATTAGCTTGCACTTAAAAAAAAATAAAAGAGTATCAGAATCAGTCTGTTTATTTCACTGTTACAGTCAGTAATGTAAACTCACCTCATTCTGGACCTTCTCTGGTTCATCAGATCGGGACTCTGCAGCGCTATCATGAGAGACTGCACATAAAAAAAATAGGCTGTTCACAGCAGGTTAAAATCAACTTTATTGAAGACAATGGTGATTACAATTATGAAAAATAACTATGAGTTTGAGTTAACATAATATAATACTTACAGTTGGATTCAGATGCTCCTTGCTCATGCATCTAACAAGACTCACTGTATTTGTATCTTTTGACCCTTTGGATTTTGTTTCTTTCTGTTTTCTCTTCATCTGTTTCATTTTCTTTTTCATGCTGATTGAACTGAAGTTTGTTGGGCATTATTATGTATAAAATGTCTTGTGGTGAGAAAAGCTACCCTTTTCTTTTCAGTATCATCTTGCATACTGTATATCAGAGCCACCTGCAGAAAAAAATACAAACACATGATGGGTTTTCATGTTTTATGCTGACTTTCCATAGACATTATGATTCTTATACTGTACAAACTGTATATTTGTTCCACTACCCCTAAACACAACCCTCACAGAATTTTGCTGCATTTTTACATTTTCAAAAAACATCACTTACACTTAGTATGACAAAATGATAATTGTATTATTATAATAATATTTGAATTAATTATTTAAAAAAATATGTTTTAATGAATGATTCAATCATAAAGACTTTTATTGTTTCATTACTAGACGGATTAGCGTTTTTATACGAATCTCTTCCGGCAGTGTAGACACTGCTAAGTGTATTACTGCCCTCCACAGGTCAAAGTTTGAACTAAATTGTCATTTACAATATGCTAGTGCAAATTTAAAACAATTAGTTCAAACTTTGACTTGAGGAGGGCAGTAATACACTTAGCAGTTTCTACACTGCTGGAATTCAAATAGAGAAGAAGCGAGCTAGTTCAAGATGAGCATTTATGCTTAAAATGTATAAAAACTATTTTTTTTTTTTTTTTTTTTAGAAAATGAGTGATGGTTTCTCTAGATAAGACCCTTATTTTTCATCTGGGATCGTGTAGACGTTTTGAAGCTGCACTGAAACTGTAATTTTGACCTTCATCCATTTGGGCTCCATTGAAGTCCACTATAAGGAGAAAAATCCTGGAATATTTTCATCAAAAACCTTCATTTCTTTTCGACTGAAGAAAGAAAGACATGAACATCTTGGATGACATGGGGGTGAGTAAATTATCAGGAAATTTTAATTTGAAAGTGAACTAATCCTTTAACTACAAAATCAGTTTTTAATATGAGCTCTTAATCATACATTATGACAAATTGTTCTCGTTACCAGTGTCCTTTTCATAGCAAAAAATATTGGAACTATTTTAATGTTTTGTTTAACTATTTGAAAATAAAAATATTAGTCAAAGACAAAGTTGATGAACAACAAAGACATCCACAACACGTTATAGAATATGTGGCAGGTCTATTAGTCTGCATTTATGTAATGCACACATCTATTTTGATGTTAGAATTTTCTGTCCCGTCCAATGCTGGTTCTCACCATGTCAATCATTATAATAATAATAATCCAAATAATTTTGGATTCAATCCAGCATTTAAATAAGATAGTCATTCCCAAAACTTTGCAGTGTGTATACTTAGCAGCATGAAAAACTTTTTCTTTTCTTTTTTTTTTCTTTTTTTCAAATTGGTTTACATACAGATTTTCCCTTTTTAATCACTGCAGCTGTCAATCACTTAAGCAGAAACTCACAAAGTTCTGCACTGTTGTGAAAACTCCTGTTATAATCACTGAAGCTGGCTACACTGCACAATGAATCTCTTATTGACCTTATATTGCATAAAAACTATTAGTTAGCAAGTTACTGAATTAGGTAGCAGCTTACCAATCACTATTTACTGCATACATTTGAGCAGTTAATAGAATTAGCTGACTGCTGCAAGTGACAACACAAAACTAAACATCATCATCATTTGTCCATTCATGTCGATGGGCAAAAAATACATTAGCTACACGTTATTTTACATGTGAATCTGTGAAAAAGCCATCCACTTACATGAATCAGTTGATCAACGATGTCGTCCGATGATCCAGCCGTGTTTCTCTGAAGAATTTCGCGAATGTAGCCACAGATGGTCCACACACATGACAAGCAGTGGCGTGCAGTGGTGTTCTGAAATGAGGAGGCACTTTTTTTTATGAATCAATGTAAATTAATGTGCATTACTCTTAAAGTTGACACATCTTCCTTGTTAAATGAACATTACTTTACAGTACAGAAAAAAAGAAACCAAAGACAATTCTATTTTGTAATTTTACATTAACAATGTAATGTTCTATTTATCAAAACCAAGTCAATCTCATCAAGCATCAAGTGTTTTAAGCATTTCTACATTCATTCCAAAATAATAACTAAAGGCAATAATAATTTAAACAATATATTTTATTTGTTTATTGCGGTTTTTCTTTTTAATTGTCAACCTAGGATATTTTGGATAATCAGTCATGCTCCGTAAACACTGTCTGTCACAGACACGAATTGCATTTTTTAATTTCACCAAGCTGATTGCACTAAAAAACCCCGCAGTCATCATGCTTTCAGTCCATTTCAAGTTTGATTTTGACGTGACATAAAGCGGTGATATCTAACTGGGTGATCTGTTTACCTACTTTTCGATTAGTCTTCCGATTGACGCCATCATTTGTTCAGTCAAAGTGACGCGCGGAACGCGCACGTCAACGAGAGGCGGGATTTATCGCACAAACCAATCATATCCAATCATAACCAATTACATCCAATCATAGCGCGATGGAGACATTGCCTCCTCTCACGTGACTTTCCCCCATTCATTCTCAATTACCCCCCACAAAACCCACCGCACGCCGGGGTTCTGATGATTTTCTATGGATTCCTATGAGAGGAAAGGGAGGCATGACTCCTCTGTGTAACTTTACCTGCAGGTGTCGCTGTTGGGCAGTGTTCCTTAAGAAATACGCGTGACTTGCGCTCTTTTTAATGTCATAATTTGTAATATTTGTGTTGTTTTATATGTAATATGGATTATTTTCTCATCCTATTTTTTTTTTTTTGAGGAGGCACTGCCTCCCTTGCCTACTCGGAGGAAACGCCCCTGATGACAAGACACACCGAGACACCAACGTCCAAATTTACGCGGCCACAGCTCCATCCTCACTTCTCAAACAGGCTACATCGGCCATAGGATCAATGTCTGACTACTTGGAAATCCACGTAAAAGGACGCCATAGAGAAAGAACAGACTGTGATATGGCATCTGGCCGCGGTGTGTCGCCAAATATTAAATATTAATTAGAATCGCTTTCACTTCAGCGGCACAGTAGAGCTTCTGTTGGATTATTGAATTATTCTAAGAAGTGTTGAAGCAATCGCTGGATTCCCATGAGTCTCATACAGGTTTTTTTTTTTTATTTTTTATTTTTAATCTGCTTCTGTGAGTACAAGCATGGCAAAACAACAGCAGTTATGTTGCTGATGTCCAACACACATGAGGGAGCTCAATACATAACTCAAGACATACATGGAAATATGTAATTGAGTGAGAACAATAATTCAGTCAGAAGTCTCTCTCACAGGATGTTACAAATATTAAATATTTTAAGAAATTTTATTTTGAATAGTTAGGAATTTCAGACTTGGTTTTTCAACCTGCATTATGGCAAAATTTTAAATAAACCTTTGGAATATTAACATACTGAATTGAAATGAATTTCCCTTCAGCTCCTCAATGCACCTTCATAAAAAGGAAATAGCTGCAGTTTTTCTGAATAAAGGACAGGCCGCAGCGCCCTCTAGTGGACAGAAGAAGTTAAATGATTATCATAGATTAGTTATTTAAGCACATATTCAAGAGAGTGAAACTGATTCACTGAAGATTGTTTTTAGTTTAAAAGTAAATCACTGTAATAATGACCAATTTAATAGTGCTAATAATAATAATGCTAAATCTTAGGAACAAAGTTCTGCTGTGGTCTGAAACACATATTACATTTGACTTATTAAAAGTTTAACAACCATAGACATGAACAGTGCTTTTGAAAACTGTTATAAATCATTTGTACACACACGATACAGACTCCAGTCTAGTAGGGTAACAAAAGTAGCTTTATTTTACATGAAGATGATCACAGAAAATCTGACTATAAATCATATAAATACAAACAACAGAAAATATTTTGCTTGGGAACATAATATAAATTTGCCTTTAATATAAATACAAACTCATATATACACACATGACATAATAATAGTGCAAAACAAATAACCAAATAAAGTTTACAGTAACAAAGAAGCGACAGTTTTTGCTGTGTGACTCTCGCTGAACTGCACTTTTGGCAACATCTTCACAAACATGGTCAGATGAGACGGAGTACAGGTGTAATAGTTATCACCTCAGATGAATGTCAATAATGTGCAGTACCATTGCTCTCAATCATTAACTCTGGACTCAAACTGTGGAGGGTCCTAAATGTGTCAGTTGTGATTTTAGGGGTGCAGTTTGGGGTGACACGACAGAGGTTTAAAAAAGGTAAGATATGCATTTCAGTAATGATGAGGTTTTGCAGCGGCATGAAGAAACACTGGCTAGAAACTGAACATCGGATAGAAACATACTGACACTGGAAATTAATGCCCTCCTTTTTTCTAAAAGAGAGAGCAGAATCCAGTTATTCATAATATTCACACACAATTATAAAGTAATTATATTCAACAGCAGGATGGTCAGTTTGTAACTGTGTCAAACTCACCTCATCCTGGACTTTCTCTGGTTCATCAGAACGAAGCTCTGCAGCTTTGACTCGATCATGACAGACTGGAGAATGAAAAACAGATTTATTTGTAATATGTACATTAGTTAATAAATACGAAGGATCCGCTTTTGGAATGTCCTGATTGACTAGTGGTTGCTTTTTTGTAGCGTGCAAGAGGTTTTGGGTTCTAATCCAACCATGTATGATTTTTATTTTTTATTTTTTTCTCATTAAAACCAAAGATGTTCATCTGTGATTGTGTATCAAGTGTAGGGACACGTTTATGTGTATTTTGTTTTGTGATGTAAGTTCCGTGTGAGCACTTGCCAAGTTGCCATGACACAAGAACACGTTGCGCCTCTATTTTTTTACAGTGGTTGCGCCTCTGATAGCAGCGACAACGAGCACTCAACAATATTTCAAAAACAACAGATCGCCTATTATTAACACAAATTGATAATCAACTAGAGGTGTTTCTTTTGCATTAGATATCTGTGCCGCGAGATGTTTCAAAAAGTGGTGGGGACAATATCGACCCTTTCAAAAAGTGGTCGGGACATGTCCCACCCGCAAAATACGCCTATGTGGAGAAGCCATATACAGTCATTGCAGTAATACTTAATGTTATAAAATACTTACAGTTTACTATGCGCTCCATGCTCTCCCATTTCACCAGTTCCTCTGTTTGTTTCTCTTGATCAATTTGTTTGTGACTTCTCGTGTCTGTTCTCCATCTGTCCCCGTTCATTGTTCTTGATTTCTGTGTCTTCTGCTTGCTTAATGTTAAGATGCAGCGTTTGAGGGTAAACGTTGAATGGCGTGTTATAAATAAAGAGGAAACCTGACAAGACTTTTGCAACAAAACCCACCTTCTCAGCTTGTGTTTCGTATTCTTCTCTAGCCCAGTGGCGTTCAGGCTAAAATCCGCTGCCTTCCCATGGAGGCTTTTGATTGGTTTATTTAATGTCATGGAGTTTTGTTGCGAACAGGCTATCGGATCAGACACCTATAGGTCTTTGTCAGTCACGTTTATATTTTACTCAATTATTATTATTATTTTTTTTCATTATTACTTGCAATTTTTATGAACGCAGATTAATTAGACTACATCTAAATTACTTTGTCACACCGTAGAACCAATGTAATAGTGTATCTGACATTTAAAAGGGTGCGGGGTTGTCACATTTGCTGCGAGTTTATAATTCTTTTTGTTTATGATAATTTTAACTAGTGGGGCACACTTTCAGAATTTTTTCAACAGGCCCTGATTGAGTTTCTTTATAACCATTTTCCTTTCAAGGACAGTTACTTGTCAGTTACTTGAACTTGTCAGTGCTTCTATCAGTGGCGGCTGGTGCAAAAAAATTTTGGTGGGGCGCAAACATTTTTTGTTTTAGAAATGCAGGAATGAATAGGCTAATTGTTAAATAATCATTTAACAAGTGATATAATAATGTATCATTACCGCTTATCTAAAACATGGAAAATTCAGTATTTAAATCATGCCATAGGGCTGGGATCTAAAAAAAAATTCTGTATTTAATTAAAAAAAAAAATTACATCCTGCCCAATATTGTCCTAGAAACAATGCTCATACTGAAGGCTATAAAAACAAACATGAATGTAACTGTGTAGTATATGCTATATTATGTGCAAAAAAGGGATCAAATCACATTAGGCCTAGGCTATATTCTAAAATTGTAACTTTACAATCTAAAAACAAAATGTTTTTTAAAGCAGAAGTTAAACAGTCTATTTAAATACCCTACAACAGTCACTTTACACAGTTACTGCTATCGTACAAATACACTTAGTTGTGTTTTCGAAATTCTACATATGGCATAATTATGTTCGCCAACAAAAACAAATTTTCAACTACAAATATTTTTAGCAAAATGTATTTTACTCAGATTGAACTCCGTCTGTTTGGCGCGCATGCACGCGGCGGCGCTCGTTCACGGAAGTTTGTGCTTGCTGAAGGCTCGTCCACGCCTGGCTGCAAAATGGAAATATTTTCTCGACTTTCTAACATTTGCAGATGGAGAATATATCTGTGAAATGTAAATAATGCACTGAGGAAATTACTGGATGTCACTTCAGCATAAAAAAATTTATTAATAGAAGTATGTTTGTTTCCACCAATCGCTGCACAAGCTAAGGTTACGTATGATGACGAAAGCACGTTAGTGCTAGCCCTCCCGGAACCCATAGAGATTGCATTGCAGTGCCTGCAGTTCGAAAAAAAAGTTATTTGAATGGAAAGCCGCGGTCACACTAGACTTTGAACGTGCGAAATTTCTTCGGATGCTGTAACGGTCGTGATATGACGTCACGGTCTACAGCGTCTTTTTTATAAACATGAATTCAACATATAACTTAAAGTAATACATTTAAAATGTAAAAATACAGAACCTACTCGACTTTACTGCAAAAATATAATTCTTTTAATTCAACCAAGAGGTCATGCCGTGACGAATCGATCTTCTACTGGTCGCACGTCTTCACATGATTCGAATTCGCAGGTCAGAGTTCACCAAATTTGAACTTTGGAACGCAGCGAAATGCGAAATTTTTCGCACGAGCTTGCGTTTCCGGTCTGACGCATTCGCATGCGATTGAATGGAAGTCAATGGAACGAAAAGTGCAGTGTGACCGCACCTGAAGTCTATGGGAGCACTCGGGGCAAATCTCGGCCAGACTGAAATCGCCCAAAAAGAGGCGGTACTCCACAGAGCGTGACTTGACGCTGATTGGACTATATCCAGAGGCAGAACAAACAGCCTAGCAGTGACAGCTAGCGTAACTCTGTGGTTGAATGTGATTGAAAAATCCGTCCCTTTCTCACTTTGGTGGTGCGTTGCCCCGATTGCCCTAATGAAGAAACCGCCCCTGGCTTCTATCATTACCATCTTCATGATTCAAGTAAGACAAATGAATGGTGGGAAATGTGAAGGTTTTATTGGTGTATTATACTTACAAGTAACTTAAACACCATGAAACCAAACACATGATCTTACAAATAAAAACATTCTTTAAAAATAACAAGAACGTAAATTAATAAAATCTGAACAGAAGTTATCCAGGGGTTTAAATAAATGTCAAACAATCTCCTACACAAAAAGCAGTAAAGCTTTTCAATACAAAATCATCTTATCAGGAGATTTACATCCAACACTAGACTGAATCTGTGCATGAAAACAACCTGATCATGAAAACACTAAGTACACTTCTTTCTCTCCCACAATGCACTGGCAGCACAATAAACACTCATATCTCAGAGTGATGAAGCTGTTCCTGGATCAGCTCTGGTAGTAAAGCATCAAGTCATATCAATTGAGCTCATCTCGTGCTCATTCAGTATTTTTTGTAATATTAATGAAGCTTCTGTGAGAACAAACACTAAACAGGAAATGTATCTGCATACTTCATAGATGTCCAACACAAAACTCTGAGGAAGCAATAACTCAAGAGATATGTGGAAAAGTCTTATATTTCATAATTGAGACCACTAAAGGTTCAGTCCGAAGTCTTTCTCTCCTTCTTAACCAATCACACTGTCCAAACGCAACTAATTCAATCAAAAGACCCTGTCAAACTCTGATTGGCTGGTGGTGGCAGGGTTTCTGTTCTGATTGGCTGGCTGCTGGGGCATGTGACCTCTCCTGCGTGGCGGTGCCAGGTACTCAAACATGGAGGTGTTGTGCGTGGAGAGCATGTTTTTGAGGTCAGAGGGCATGGGGTCGGACCAGAAGAAGTCGTGGTTGAGAGCGTCGTCGCTGTCGATCCTCTGAGCCGGATCCAGAACCAGCAGCTTGTCGATGAGATCCAGAGCGTATGGGTCTTTCACGTAAGCCTTGAGTCTGTCCTTCACCTTCCGCTTCTGACCTTTAGGAAGCTCCATCTTCTGATAGAGTTCATACTTCTTATCCACACCGGGCCAAACCTGAGACAGCAAGTGATAAAAATATGCAAACAAAAACATAAATTAACATGAATCCAAGTTTTATATTCATGCTTTTTGTACTCATTTCATATAAAAAATAAGCACAGAAACATTCAATTGGCCGGACCATCAGATAGTGTGAATGAAGGTTTGGAGGAGACTTGAAAACTATTAAGAAATCAAATTTGAGAAATCAATTTTTTTTTTTAAAACTAGTTCCCACATGTGCACCGCAATAAATTAGAAGTGTACACATCGGTTTGTTGATGGAAATACACTTGTTAATGCTGATGGCGAGGAATTACAGTTGCAACATCTCATAATGTACATCAAACTGAGCAGTGTATCACTAAGAAAAGTCCTGTTCTTGCGATGGAGGTTTGGGTAGAAAAACTAGTTCCTCTGATACATCATCAGACTTGCGCTCAGATTGATATGGTAAAATTGACTCCATCGTTACTGTTTTTACAATGCGTACAATCGCTGAGCTTTAGGAAGCATACAGAGCTGAATCAGTTATGGTAATGGGCGTTTGTTTCTGACTGCGCTTCAAGTGGTAGACCAATCACAACAGACTGGGCTGTCTAACCAATCAGAGCAGAGCAGGCTCACAGAAAGAGGGATTTAGAGAGACTGAAGCAAGAGTCGTTTGAGAGTCACTGAAAAATGTGGTGCTGTGCAATGTATATAATGAGAAAATGATAGTGTTTTTGACCTTTGATGCATGAAAACCTGTTGTTGGAAATTAAATTAGGAACCTTTAAAAGAGCATAATAGGGGCACTTTAAGGAGTTGAGACCAAGTCTCAACACTCATGGACCTTTAAGAATCACACTTAATCTCAAGTGACTTATTCAAGTCTAGAAAAAAAAAAAAAATGTAATTCTTACAATTTTGACACTCAAGACTAAAATACAAAACAGGGGGATACAATACAAAAAGGCTCAAAAGAACATCACTGGGATGAAGGTTTATGACTGAGCAAGTGCTTTAAGACATGCGTTTATATTAGAAAATCTTTCCAGCACTGGAAAGAGCCAAGCGCGAAGGCCTGAAAACAGATGTGTAGGCTGCTTTGATCCCACTCATGTGAGTAACACTTGGTTTTGATGGTCTGGAGCTGCTGTGTTGATTGCGACTAACATTTTTTGTGCATCCTTGTCATTCATTCATCATCTGTGCTTTATTTTTCTTGAAGCATTTTGTTGTGCATCAGCTGTGATAAACAGACATCAACTCTCTCATTGCATGTATAACAGTGGCCAGATAGTGAGATTTGTGCAGGTAAACCACTGCGCACTGACGGCCGCTAGAGAATGAGGTGTTTGGCATAATTGTCAGTGCACTCGCCTCGCCTGCCAGCAGCGATCAGGCCAAGGTTCGAGACCGACACCGAGCAGAGTGGTTAGCAATAGGATTTGAGAGTGAGTTTTGGAGGTGGAGCAATGAAGAGAGGGGTGGGTTTGTTTGGGTTGATTTCAAATGTCAACAATGTCCAACAGCGTTTTTTAAAATCTACTTATCCCACCTTTAATAGTAATCGTTCTCGTTTGACTATTTGTGATCTGATCGCCCACAAGAGATATAAATGGATCTGTAATGTTGTGTGTGTGTGTTTTACCTCAGGAGTAATAGAGCCACATAGCTGGCTAATGAGGGTGAGCTGGTGTTGTTCTGTGTTCCCCTGCATGATGGGGCTTCTGGTCCACATCTCCGCCATGATACACCCTCCACCCCACAGATCTATAGGAGGCCCGTAGTCTCTCTCACCTAAAAAAAAAACAACAAATACACAAAGTGAGAAACCATTAACCTAACCCCACAAAAAAGGAAAACAATAAGCAGTTTCAATTCTGCTCAAAAACAGAACCTGCCTTTTTAAGAATTATATCATTTCCTGTCAACAGAGAAAAAGTTCACCTGTCAACTGTCTTTTTAATTATCTTTTTTTGGTACATAGGCCTCTCTCATTTTCTACCTCTCTCTTTTTCAGATACATGCACATGAGTATGTGACAGAAAGACAGAGAGAGAGAGAGAGAGGGAGAGAGAGTGCTTCAGCCATGTGATATTGAGAAAATGGCATTTTTTAATGCACATGTTCAAAGCATTTATGAATCAATTATTTCTACATTGTTCTTATACTTAATTCTCCGTAAGCAGGTAATACCTGTTCATAAAATTTCTCTTCATATTTTTGTCAACAGGATATGGTTTCCATTTACCATTGAGAAAAAAAATGTAATACAAAAATGAATCAAAATGAATTTCAACAGGGTTTCTCTCCACTCACCCAGCAGTAGTTCAGGCGGTCGGTACCACAATGTGACGACCCGGTTTGTGTAGCGGTTCCCCTGACTGTTCTTGGCCAAACTAAACGCTCTGGCCAAACCAAAATCAGCCAGCTTCAGAACGCCATCTCTGGTGATCAGAACATTAGCAGCCTTCATGTCTCTGTGGAGGATCTGACACAAACACACAAACACTTCAGTCTGAGCCTGTAAACGTCACAGTGACAACATTAACATCAGGTAATGTGGGAATACTGCCATGTCTCACCTTGTTTCTGTGTATGTAGTAAAGCCCGTTCAGCAGCATCTGCATGACCTTCTTAATCTCAGCCAGAGTGAATTTAACATTAGCGTTGCTCAGCAGTCCAGCGAGGTCATGCTCACAGAAATCAAACACCAGATAGATGCTGCCCTTATAACGGTTAAACTGAGTGGCTGGAGAGAAAGAGACAAGCAGAATAAACTGTTACTGGCATTATCGAATCATTTCAAATCATAAGGTTGCCCTACAAATACAGCTTATCCGTCAGTTTGACTGACTGAGCTGTCAATTTTGCTTTATGTTTTATTTTCAGACATCATTAGAATAACATTACGCTTAGTATTTTAACATGACATGGTATAACAAGAATATCTATGGCAAGAGCGCTTTTCAGTTGCTGCTTTCTTTTCCCTTATGATTATTTTCTTTTTACCTCTTGCATTCTGCTGTATTAGTATGAAAAAGTCAACATATACTGCACATTTGTGCTCTGTTCTCCCGGTTTAATTTACAGTATATAGGGATGCAGTATCGGTACTTTACTATGCAATACTAGTATCGGTATCAGGCCCAATACCAAGCACATGTACTTGTACTTGTGCTCATAAAAATACCCCCAATACCAAAGACCGATACCTCACGTGACGTAACTGACAGAATTTTCCATGCACAGAGACACCGGCGGCAGCAGCAGAAACAATGTCAGCCTCAGAGGTGTGGAAATACTTCAAAATTAATGATAACACACACATTGCGAACTGCATGCTTTCAAATCACAATTCGTTATTGATTAGTGAAGGTGGGATAAGCGCAATCTCACTGAATGGCACAGACCAGAAGCACACGCTTGCTCTCTTTCTTGCGTGAGATCCCAGTTCTCTCAGACGTGGAGTATCTCACGTAAATACAGTCGGTTATGGCTTAAGTGGATGTAAACATTTGGGTGAAAACAGGATGTGTGTCAGTATCCATGGATTCGGTCTTAAAGGGACCATAGCCTATATTTGTCATTAATGTTAATAAAACAACAAAATAAGTTAAATAAATGTATACAGAGTAAATAAACCTACTGTATCTGTAAAACAAGTTTATTTTATTTGTATCTATAGTATTTGTTGTATTGTTTGTACATTTCTTTTTATATAACACTTATAGCCTATATATTGGTAATTATGCCCTTTGAAGGTTTTTGGAGACTGTGAAATTTTTTGTTCTTTAAGTTTGTGACAAGCACATAAAAATTACAACTTTTTTCATAAGAGTAATAATAAAGAAGCTGTCTTACATTCATTAGTCTCACTGTGTTGTGCTTGGAAAACTGCAACATCACAAAAAAAAAAGTGTCAGTAAATGTATAGGAATCGGTATCGCTGTAGTACTAGAAAGTCGGCAAGTACTAGAAAAAAGTAGCAGTGGCATCATGCATCCCTAACGATATACCCATTAATAATTCACTGGAATGCACGTTTTTCTCCTCAAATCCTCACGTTTCTTTCCAGGTTTGTTTTCACAGGTAAATACATTTTATTATCTGTCAAAATGATAGAAGTCACTTTGAAATAGTATCACGCAATGCTGAAGTTCATGAACAATTTTGATTAAGGCAACATATGTTTATAATACAGACGTAATATATTACTACAGTGATATTTAACCTGTCCGTTATTGCTTTGGAAAGAATCACGCTTTTGGGATTATTTATTCATGGTCTGTTGAAAGTACCTTGTTGATGCTTTTACACTTTTAAATGTCCATTTAATGTTCGTTGGTGGAAGGGTGAGTAGAATAATGTCATCTCAACGTTTTATTGTGTTAATAGAGCGAGCCTTTCACTGATTGATTACAGCTTAACGGAAGTGACACCCATAACTCACGCAAAACATGGAGCGTAGGAATAAGGTGTATAATGCCACATTTACATAAACACGGATCTTCACCTTTTGTTCTGCAGATCTCAATGAGGTTCACCACATTCTCATGTTTCAGCAGCTGTAAGATCTTTATCTCCCTCAGAGCCGTGATAGGAAACTGAGAAGGAAAGCAAAATATAGATAAATACCCTCATAAAACAAAATATAGGATGACAAGAGATGCTCAGGTGTGACATCTGCATTTCAATCAACAGAACAACTTGGTTTATGTAGGACAGAGCTGCATCTTCTCACCCCTTCTTTCTCATTCTCCATAAGTACTTTTTTCAAAGCCACCTTCTTCCCCGTCTGTCTGTGTTTGGCCTTGAACACCTCCCTTCAGAGAGAAAACACATCAGAGAATCACTAAACCTCACCACATATCCAGACAGAAATCACATATAGCATGAGGTTTAATGACAGTGACCCACAGTCATTATATCAGCCACTGTTTTCCAGACAGTAATAAACATTAAGGTACATAATAGTGCATTTACTTAAACAAGCATCAAATACTCACCCGAAAGTTCCCTGTCCGATCTTCGCCAGCTTCTCATATTTAGAGAACTCATCACAGAAGGGAAACTCGACCCCATCATAGTATTTAGACATGATGGCCGTCTCTCTGTCCGGCCTGACACAAACACAAGAGGAGCTCTCATTGACTTCTGCCGTTCTTACATCGAGATCAATATAATTATTATAATACTCTTACAGACGCATTTGGGCAGAATTATGTTATAATAAACGCCATATTTGGTCTTTTAAGAGGCTGTTTTGGTTGTGTGGGTGATCTCATGTTGTTCATTCGGCCCGGACAAAGACCCAAATCCAGACCCACACACAGAAATATCAGCTTTACAGCCTCGTTTAAAAGATTAAATATATTTAACCAGTACAACTGGGTGCTTGACATGTTCAAGATAAACAAAAGTGGTGATTTAATACTTCAAATTACTGATAAGAGATATAAAATTAATAAAATATTCGTACTTCTCCCCGCCGGCGGAGCTTCCGGTTTTGTCGCGCTGCATCCTTGCTGTTCCTCTGCGGTCCGCAGGACAGATTCAACCGCGTCAAGAAAAACTCTACCGCCACCTGCCGCCCGGAAGATCCGCAGTCTTGCATGTAACTTCCTCTAGTCACATGCGTTTCAAAACATTGTTTATCTGTCTTAGAAACATAGTTATTGTATTATATACTAATGTGTGCATCATTTTGACTCTTGTGCATTATATCTCATCAGCTCAACTGGGAATTTAACAACATACATTTAAAAATATATCGGAAAAATATGATTTAATACAATAGAGACACAAAATTCTTCACATTGTTTTTATTCAATGTCCATCTGGTATGTACAGTACTTTTTAATAGCACCCTATGGCACTTTAAGACATGAGTGGTATAATATTAAGTGATCAAAATAGTCACATTATTGATATAATTATCCAATCTTTCACAGATAACAAAAATATCCCAAAAACAATCTACCATATTAAACAAAATCCATGTTTCATTTGAAGATATCAGTTTCTATTTAAACTAATACACACTCTCTCGTCTTTACAGTACATAAAATGCTACAAAAAATTAAATTACACTTATATTCAGATTTGATGGAAAACAGTCCATTTTTATACATCACCAGTCCTCTGATGTATATATATACACACAAAACATTTAACAGATTTATTTGCTATGAACAGATGTGGGCACCTCAGTGTTGGCATGCTTTGAACATTATTTTGCATCCACTTGAATGTATAAATGCAAACTCTCCCATGCATGTGTTAGAAATTACACATTAATATTACATTATTAAAGAAGTGTTTGTATGTGACACAATTCTTTCAGTGCAATAAAAATAATATAACTAACACTGATGGGTAAGTAACCTGACTTTCTATTTCATGAATGGAAAGATCCGGTTAAAAATATCAAAATTGTAGTGTAAAAGAAGAAAAATACACAAAAATGCACTTTAAATACTTCAAATCAAAGTAAACATGAACAGCTCAAGTAGATTTGAATTTATGTGCTCTTTACATAAACAGATGAACGCTCAATGAACTGGTCCAATGCTCTTCTGAAGTCAGGATGTAGAATGCATGGATTCTAGAACAAGCCGTCATGATTTCAATCATGATTTGCATGTAGTGTGATTCAGGGTTTAGGCACTAGGTGGCACACTTGCTGTGTTTGTCTGAATGCATATGTCTATTATGAGTTTAAAGCAGGGTCCAAGTGTTTCAAAGCCCCTCCCACCAGGTGCAAGCTACCTGTGATGAGGACGTGTATGTTCACGGCCTCTCGTAGCGGCGCAGCTTTCGCGTTTATGCTCGGTTTAACGGGTATGACGCATTTGTTTGGGTCTGACAGAATCGAGTCTCTTCCCTGACTGATCCACTGCAGGGCGCTGAGGATGCAGGGAAACACTAGTGTGTCACTGTGCCTTTCAGTCACTAAGGGCAAACCGCCCCCGATCAGAAGCTCCGCCTCTGGTTTCTCCCCCTGGCCATTCAGAATGCGCCAGCTCTGCTGGTTGTCCAGGCAACGTGTGAGCATGTTCTCCACGGACACGTTAAAGTTCTGTTGGTCTGAAGAACAGAGTGTGTTAGTAAAATACCACTGCACTTTCCACACTGGCACAAACATGACACTGTAAGGCAGTATGCTAACTGATATGAAACCTCATAAGAGACTGATCTGAAATATTAGTTAATTACAAAAACAGCACATGAGATGCAACTAAAACTCACAAGTTGATTCCGATAGTCTGATGTTGACATTTGCTAAGTGAATAACTTGATACTCTAAAAAGCAAAAAAAACTAAAATACAAACATTTTAAATTCGCCTTGGAATAAAAAACATTAAAAAGGTAATTACGACTTTTTCATCTCACAATTTAGGCTTTTTTTTCTCAAAATCGTGAGATATAAACTCGTAATTGCAAGTTATTTTGCAATTGACTTCTTGCAATTGCATGTTTATATCTTGCAATTCTGACTATTTCTTAGAACTGTGACTTTGTCTCGCTATTCAGATTTTATAACTCACAATTGCAACTTTCTCACAATACTTCACAATTACAAGATAAAAAGTCACAAATACCTTTTTTATTTTTTATTCTGTGAAAACAAACTTCCATACTTTTCAGTGCTTAAAAAAGCACAAATAAATCTAAAATAATACAAAATAAATTTATATAAAGTTTATTATTATTATTTTATAAAATGTTTTAGAATATATCATATATCAAATCATATATTATAATATTAATGGAAATCTTCAATACTTTGCAATGTATTTTGGGATTGCCTGATTGTGCTGCACATTTTGGGCTTAAAAGGCATAATTTTTGAACACTATTAGCATCAGGAATAAAACAATCATGCCTAAAATGTTGCCTATGTAGACAGCATCCTTGAATTGAAAGGCAGGAACACACCAAGCCGACGCTGATGAACTAGTGGTGACGAAAGCAGACTGCGGGGTTGGCTCACATTGGCAGCGTCTGTGTCCAAAGTTGATCTGACACACCAAACCAACGCTAAACAGCCGACGGCCAAGTAGCACGTCCGTTCTGCGCCTGCAGGTACCAGCAGGTGGCAGTATCTGAACAGCCAACCAGAATGATCAGATGCCCCGATGGACAGACGAGCTCCGACGCCGATTCAACACTTCAAATTGGCCGAAAAAAAGCCGACGAGGACCAACTTCAGCCGATGGTGCGGAACACACTGAGAAAACCTAGTCGGCCGACCATCGGCCTGGTGTGTTCCTGCCTTAAAAGAGTGCTTAAGCTGTGGTGGTCAAAAACACACAAACACAGTTCTTTAAGCAGTCCAGATTAAAGGTCCTAAATGGTCCTGATCCAACATTTATAGTCTTTTTGATTGACTAGATTTTACACAGGTCTGTGGCTGGAAGGATCTCTTACCTGCATTACAGGTCGCTATGGCCTCTGTGATGTTCGGACAGAACACAGCAAAGTCGAAATGGCAGGGCTAAAACATACAGCACTTCAAAATTAGTCTCTGAGTTACTTTAGAAGAGTGACGTGATTAAAAAGCATGAATTGATAACTCACCGCGAGCAGTTTAAGCATAGCGGCACAGTCTCTCTCTCCTGTGGCGTTGAATAAGAGAACTCTCACCACCGAACCCCTGCAAACACACAACATTGAACAACAGCACATTTAACAACTATCAGCAGATATGCAATGTTTAAGAGCCACTTCAAGGCTGAATGTAGGTCAGTGTCATATTAAAGGTGCCCTAGAATTAAAAATTGAATTTACCTTGGCATAGTTGAATAAGAGTTCAGTACATGGAAATGACATACAGCGAGTCTCAAACTCCATTGTTTCCTCCTTCTTATATAAATCTCATTTGTTTAAAAGACCTCCGAAGAACAGGCGAATCTCAACATAACACTGACTGTTATGTAACAGTCGGGATCATTAATATGTACGCCCCCAATATTTGCATATGCCAACTCATGTTCAAGCATTAGACAAGGGCAGCCAGTATTAACGTCTGGATGTGCACAGCTGAATCATCAGACTAGGTAAGCAAGCAAGAACAATAGCGAAAAATGGCAGATGGAGCGATAATAACTGACATGATCCATGATATCATGATATTTTTAGTGAAATTTGTAAATTGTCTTTCTAAATGTTTCGTTAGCATGTTGCTAATGTACTGTTAAATGTGGTTAAAGTTACCATCGTTTATTACTGTATTCACGGAGACAAGAGCCGTCGCTGTTTTCATTTTTAAACACTTGCAGTCTGTATAATTCATAAACACAACTTCATTCTTTATAAATCTCTCCAACAGTGTAGCATTAGCGGTTAGCCACGGAGCACTATCAAACTCATTCAGAATCAAATGTAAACATCCAAATAAATACTATACTCACATGATCCGATCCATGCACGCAGCATGCATGACGAACATCTTGTAAAGATCCATTTGAGGGTTATATTAGCTGTGTGAACTTTGTAAATGCACTGTATAACTACACTTATAGTTGAAAGCTCGGGGGCGGGGGAGCACGAGATTTAAAGGGGCCGCAGCATGAATCGGTGCATATTTAATGATACCCCAAAATAGGCAGTTAAAAAAATAAAAAAAAAAAACTATAGGGTATTTTGAGCTGAAACTTCACAGACACATTCAGGGGACACCTTAGACTTATATTACATCTTTTGAAAAGACGTTCTACGGCACCTTTAATATAATTAATTTACTATTACAGCATTTAGAATTTCCGTCAGTTTGATTTTTTTTTAGTTTATTGCATTCGTTACCCAGCATTTCTCTCATGATGTGTTGCGATCTCATTAAACCAGCGGACACAGGCTTGCATGCTGCGTGTGGTATGAGCTCCGTCCAGGAAATATGTCACAGGGCCGTGTTTTAGAGTCTGATTACGCCCGGGCCACTCAGTCTCTGCAAGACCTGTCAAAACATCAAATATTGTATATTGACTACAATTTTGAGGCACCAAGACCTTTCCATTTAGAAATCTTGTAACATAGTGGTTAAACATCTGGGATAAAGGTTGCAGGTGTGACGTCATTTTGAAGTCAGGCCAAAACAAAGTTTGGAGTTTCAGAAGTTTGCAACAGCTTGCAAAAGCGAACTCCAGAAACTTATTTTTGACATGGAAATCTTTTCCAGTTCATTTCTTCTTTTCAGTCAGTTCAGGTCAGACAACAGAACACACTGGAGAGCTGCTTTATAGTAGAAACTGAAGTTGTACTTCTAGTTCAAAGTGACACTGACACTGTTTTTTCATATTTAATATTGTAAAGCTGCTTGTTTAATGTAATATATTGTATAAAGTACTATACTATATAAATAAACGTCACATGACTGGACAGTGCCGAAATGCAGAGCTTGTGCAAACGTATCTACATTGCTATGATCAGATTCTTTCTTTACTGCTTTACTCAAGGCTGCTCACTGTGTTGGATTAGCTTTTAATTAGGCTGTGCAGTGTGTTTTTACAGACCTTTGATCATTGCAGGACTAGGCTGGAACGCTGGAGCTGGACTCACACCGCTGAACTCAACTAGAGATGACGCAGGATCTGAGGAACAAACAGCTGATTAAAAACACACAACAAAAGAGATGTGAACTAATCCACAAAGAGTCAGAAACACACACCTGTAAGGAAGTGTCTCTGCAGCCATGTTTGTGACAGCTGTAGAGCCAGAGAAGCGTTACTGCGCTGATGGTGACCAGCCAAACCCAACAGGAGCGAGCCCTCGCTCTCATACTCGTCCAGATCAGGACACACTGACAACGAACACTGAGAGAGAAAAACAGAGCAATGTCAGCAAATTAACTGCATTCTGAATTGTGTATCTGCAGTATGTTTGTATTTCTCACCCCAATTTCTTCTGCTCTCTCTTGAAGCACCTTCATCGGCCCGTCAGGCTGTTTGACTGTGAATGCAGGAACCCCCGGCTGCAATAAACACACATTCACTGAATAATACCTTCAAACACACTCAGTTTTTACAGTTAAATGCACAAATATTCACCTTAAAAATCCCTCCTTTCTGCCAGGCAATTTTCTCAATGCTGTCTCCCAGTATGCTGGTGTGATCTATGCCCAGAGAGGAGATACCACACACCCAGGGACGCCTAGGACACACAAGAGACATTTAAAGAACTTTAAAGTGAAGTAGTGTTGTCAAAAGTACCGGTACTTCGGTACCAAGTCGGTACTGAAATTTTGAAAATGTGACGATACCAGCATTTCTGTAGTACCGGTAGTACCGAGAATCCGGGTATATTCGGTACCCACTTATAGGGCTGTGCCAGTATTTACGTGAATATGACACGAGTGAAGCACATAGCTTTGTTTACAAAATAAATAATAGGTTAGCAATTAAATGTGACATCGCAGCCATGGAAACATTTTGGTTCATGCCGAACGAGAGGCACATGAGTCCATAAATTTAAGCTTTTTATTCTGTTTTGCGAATCGCCGTCTGGTCACCCGATTATCAGAGAATTTAACAATATTCCATTAGTTATTCCACATGGAATCTGTTATAAACGTTTCTTTCGTTTGCATTTAGGCCTATTGTATTCGCATTGAACACTGTAGGACAGAAACCTTTTTGCTTGTGCGTCAATTTCTATTTAACAGTTTGTACTTGTAATTAGACTTTATAAGGCACGTCAAGTTTATTTGTATAGCACGGTTCACACACGCTGGTTATTTTTTGTTTTGTTTTCTCTGGCAGCGCAAAATCAAACATAGCCTGAATGTCTTTACCTTTTACCTCAGGAGATAACATGAAGATATTATTAAAGAGAAATGGTCTCTTTCCTCAAAGCGCAGCTATATCAAAGACTATAATAACGGGACTTTGGCTATATGATGCATCTTTGTGTGGAAATAAAAAACGAATGCTTTTTGAAATAATATTTAACTTTTTTATTATTTAGGTTACCATTATTTACCGATATTTATTTCATAGTTTTACAGGCTGTATGGTCCATGCTGGTCCAGGACCTGCATATGCTGGTCCTGGACCAGCATGGACCAGCTCAAACCAGCATACCAGCTTCAAAACCTATCTTCCAGCATATGCTGGTTTTTTCAACAGTATGTGGATGTTTGAGCATTTATTTATTTTATTATTATTTTTTTTTCCCAAAAATTTCATTGAGGTCGCATATACATACACAAACATAAACACACACTCCAAATAATATTTAATTTTAGTTTGTAAAATAGGCTATATAAAATAGTAAAATAGTTCCAACGGATTTTGCTGTGGTACCGAAATTGGTACCGTGAACCGTAAAATTTTCTTGGTATCGGTACCGACAACTGGAATTTTGGTACCGTGACAACACTAAAGTGAAGTGTGTCATTTCTTGTAAATATTTAAAGTGTCCCTATTATGTTATTTTAAAGGCTCCTAATTTAGTTTGAAATCATATTCAAATCGCATTTTTGGAAATCTGTTTCAGTCTGACTGCTCTGATTGGATTTCACATGGTTTATGTGACTTTCTCACGCCACATAAACAAACATCAGATGCTGTTATAGGAAACATGCTGAAAGCCACTGCAGAAACAAGCTTGTGTTGTTGCAAAGTGCCGGACAAGCAGAAAATAACAATATAACAGAGACACGTTTTGAAACCGGCGGAGACGACAGTACAGAATAAAGCAGCTCATACCAGATTTGGATCAACATTGTGAACGCAGCCTTAGAGACTCAGATAATATTAAATAGTAGGCGAGATGATTTTATAAATAAGGACTACTGATTGGTTCATGTTGTCAGTCAGGATCATGATTGCTTTGATAAAGATAATGAGGATACACACTAAACTTTTGAAGAATGCAAATCAATGATTGGTTGATTTGAGAGGAATGTGTCACGCTTAAACTATGAAGCCAGGCGAATGAAGATGAAATGACTGAAACTAGGCTAACGCGGCACAAAGAGAGAATTAGACACGCTACACTGAAGCAGATGGGAGGGAGATCAGAAAACAATGCTCTGGTACCTAATGATATTGGTGCAGTCATACGCTCCACCAATCCCCACCTCAATGACAGCCAAATCAACCTGAGCAAGAGGAGGAGAAATAGAGAATTTAGCTCAATTAATAATCAGTATCTATAATAAATGACAACTATCATGATCTGATGTTACTCACCTTCTCCTGCAGAAAGACATGGAAGGCCAAAATTGTTAGAAAGCGAAAATAAGCAGGCATGCTGCCGCCATTGGCATCCTAAAAAGGTCAAACAACTGTTATGACACAAAAGTCTTTTGCACTTTTAGTTATCACTCATATTATTATTGCTGTGCTTTGTCATTTATGGAAGGTACATGGATGTAAATGTTCAAAGATGCATTTAGGTTCAAGTGTCTGAACAAACGGCACTGTTTCCTTCCTCACATGATTGACATGCTGTTGTGATTATGCAATTACATGACCAGACGCCTCACATTTACACTTAACACAATTAACATGGTACAGACACAAACCCAGCAGGAAACATGCAATCCTTTCAAAGGAATTATAGCATTTGAGCTCAAGATGTAGAGAAACCAACCAGATCATTGTATAAAGCTACAACTAAGTTCAAAAATGAATATGATAATCTTCTTCAGAGGTAAAAAGCTCAGATATTTGCACATTTTCACTCACAGCAGTGGATAAAGGAATTTAAAGGGTTCACATTCCTATTATTTTGCATAATTTCTTGCACCAAAAACCCTATTTTTCATGGCTATTTCCCACTCCTTCTCAGAGACAGAACCAAACAGGCTCTTTTTCACAACTGTACTTCTAATATATGCAAATGCAAATATTTATATATGCAAATCACAATTGAGATTGGCTAATCTTTACCTATCATTATATAATCACAGTCTCATTATATGTTAAAGGGTTAGTTCACCCAAAAATGAAAATTCTGTCATTAATTACTCACCCTCATGTCGTTTCATACCTATAAGACCTTCGTTCATCTTCAGAACACAAATTAAGATATTTTTGACAAAATCCGATGGCTCAGTGAGGCCTCCATGACGGCAAGATAATTAACACTTTCAGATGCCCAGAAAGCTACTAAAGACATATTTAAAACAGTTCATGTGACTACAGTGGTTCAACCTTAATGTTACGAAGCGTCGAGAATACTTTTTGTGCGCCAAAAAACAAATTAATGACAACAATATCTAGTGATGGGAGATTTCAAAACACTGCTTCATGAAGCTTTACTAATCTTTTGTTTCGAATCAGTGGTTCAGAGCGTGCATCAAACTGCCAAAGTCACGCCCCCCAGTGGTGAACCATTGAAAATTTGAAACACTTTATGACATGATGAAGCCTTGTTTACTGAAATCACATGACTTTGGCAGTTTGATGCACGCTCTGAACCACTGATTCTAAACAAAAGATTCGTAAAGCTTCATGAAGCAGTGAACCATCACTAGATATCGTTAAATAAAGCCGTTATTTTGCTTTTTGGTGCACAAAACGTATTCTCGTCGCTTCACAACATTAAGGTTGAACCACTGTAGTCACATGAACTGTTTTAAATATGTCTTTTGTAGCTTTCTGAAAGTGTTAATTATCTTGCCATCAATGCAGGTCTCACTGAGCCATCGGATTTCATCAAAAATATCTTAATTTGTGTTCTGAAGATGAACGAAGGTTTTACGGGTGTGGAACGACATGAGGGTGAGTAATAAATGACAATTTTCATTTTTGGGTGAACTAACCCTTTAATGTGTTCAGGGTTGTGTCATAACCATTGTGATTTATGACTTATGACGTTTTTACCATTAGTTCTCATAAATGGTCTGGTGTATAAATGTAGACTGTGTACTTGGGAAGGAGTTTGAGTTGTGAAAGTCTAAATTGCATATTGACTTTTATTTAAAAAAATAAAAAAATAAATAAATAACATCCAGCTCACCTTTGTCTCCTCCAGTCGCCTGTACACCTGCCAGAAGTATTTGGTGAAAAGCTCTTTTCCTATTGGCTGCCCGTTGATTCTGATTCGCTCTCTCACTTGCACCAAATGAGGTGAACTAAAAATCAAGAAAACATACAAAACAACCAATTCACAAAAGATAACACATAAAACGTAAGGACTTTACTACAGTGTTTGTTTAAGCCCTATATAACCCTCTGAAGTCTTACTGTGAACAATGGTCAGTGATTATGTAAATCATTAAGCCTGAGATAAAGTTCAACTAAACAAAACTTAGGACAGACTGATTACATCATTTACAAGGTAATACTGACCCAACACATAGCTTTACTGTTTACTCTGAGAACTGGTTTATTTCAGTGAAAGATCAAGCAAAGTTCAGCGTGAACTTATATGTACAGTACAGTCCAAAAGTTTGGAACCACTAAGATTTTTAATGTTTTTAAAAGAAGTTTCGTCTGCTCACCAAGGCTACATTTATTTAATTAAAAATACAGTAAAAACAGTAATATTGAGAAATATTATTACAATTTAAAATAACTGTTTTCTATTTGAATATATTTCACAAAGTAATTTATTCCTGTGATGCAAAGCTGAATTTTCAGCATCATTACTCCAGTCTTCAGTGTCACATGATCCTTCAGAAATCATTCTAATATGCTGATCTGCTGCTCAAGAAACATTTAATGTGTACAATTGTACAAAATATTTGTGTACAATATTTTTTTCAGGATTATTTGATGAATAGAAAGTTCAAAAGAACAGTGTTTATCTGAAATCTAATCTTTTGTAACATTATAAATGTCTTTACTGCCACTTTTGATTCTTTTGATTGATTTAATGCATCCTTGCTGAATAAAAGTATTAATTTCTTTAATTTCTTTTCAAAAAAATAAAAATAAAAATTCTTACTGACCCCAAACTTTTGAACGGTAGTGTATAATGCTACAGAAGCTTTGTGTTTCAGATAAATGCTGTTCTTTTGAACTTTCTATTCATCAAGGAATCCTGAAAAAAAAAAGTACACAACTGTTTTCAACATTGAAAATAATCATAAATGTTTATTGAGCAGCAAATCAGCATATTAGAATGATTTCTGAAGGATCATGACACTGAAGACTGGAGTAACGATGCTGAAAATTCAGCTTTGCATCACAGGAATAAATTACTTTGTCAAATATATTTAAATAGTACACAGTTATTTTAAATTGTAATAATATTTCACATTATTACTGTTTTTTACTGTATTTTTAATTAAATAAATGTAGCCTTGGTGAGCAGACGAAACTTCTTTTAAAAACATTAAAAATCTTAGTGGTTCCAAACTTTTGGACTGTACTGTATGTGCATGCATGAATGAACAAAGTTACACAACACTTACTCTGATTTAAAAACCCTACCGCTCCCACAATCACCACAGAATGACTATAAACACACTTTATCTCCAAACACTGAATTATTTTGACTGGTTATAATACCTGTAGAATCCAGTGCGGAAGCCATAGTTTCTCAAAATCTGTTCTGTAAAGGCACATGTTGAACCCTGAGAAAAATAAAATAATTTTAGCATTTCATTAAACTTTCATAACTTCATTCAGTGGTTAATCCCTCATTTAACTGGTTTACCTTTCCCTTTGTTCCAGTTACGTGAATAATATTGAGACGATCAAGTTCTTCTACCTGAACACACAGAACACATCAGTTGAATGGTTGATATTTGAACATGATTCAACAAGTCAAGAAGAGAAAGAACTTGGCTTCACAATGAATTGCAGAGTTGAGTTGCTGATGTTTCGTCACACTTAGGCATATATTGACTATTTATGATGATTTAAATGGGTTTTATAATAGTTTTACAATTATAACAGTTATATAGTCTCAATCAGTTGTAATTAGGGGCAAAGCACCGAAGGTTCAGAGGCACCCATTGAACCTGTTGGCGTTCTTCTTCCACTCTGCCCACAGAACCGCTTGCTTTGGCACACTGATAGAGGCCAGTCTGAACTGTCACCATAGTAAATGTGGAGTCTCTAAATCAATATCTAGCACCACAATTGTCCAAACTTGCACTTATATTTATGCTAATAACTTTTGAACCGTAAGAAACAATTCTTTTTTCCCTCCGATTCCTGGCTCAAGACGATTCAATTGCACCCTATGATGTCGTATTCCATCATGAAAATTTTCCCGCCATTTTTAATTTTACGAAAAACCTACTTTTTCCAAACTCCTCATAGGCCGTTGCTTAGTTTTTCATGAAAATTGAACCAGATCATCTTCTGAACATGTCGACAAGAAGTTGTGGAATTCAAGTCTATTTGTCAAACCATTTTCAAAAAAAAAAAAATGCAAACGTATTTTACGTAACGCTTGCGAAAATAGGCATAAAGCTGTATCTCCTCAACGCTTTATCATATTCTGACCAAACTTGATCCATGTCATTACAAGCATGCCCTGAGGTTACATGCTGTATTTCGGCACAGCACCACCTACTGGTCTGAAATAAGAAAAAATTACATTTTTACTCATAACTTCTGAACGTTTTGTCAAAAAAATCATTAAAAAGTGGTCTCATTAGATTAGAGGCGTCGAATAATATCCAATTTTCCCATATCGGTCATTTTGGCCATCAGCCATTTTGAATTTTGTAGTAAAATGCTGCATTTTACAAACGCATGAACATATCATTACAAAACTCGGTGTGGGTCATCGCAAGGTGCACTGAATGAGTCTGAGAAGATTCGGGCCAAAAAATATTTACATGCTTATAACTTTGGATGTTCATAAATATCTATAACTCCTAATCAAAATGAGATATTTTCATTAAATTCGACACGCTTATGTATGGGGGCACTCTGAGGACACACAAAAAAGCTGTGGGACTATAATTGAACAAAACATGAACTACACTCTAACTACAGTATTGTTGGTCTGATTGACTTCAAAATTAACATGCAGTGTCTTTGTTTCAGTTGCTATCATAGTCCAATATGACAATGTTGGTCTGCTGCTAGGTTCCTTGTTTGCTTCTGTTGTGCTTGGTCCCTTAATTGCTGCTTGCAGCTATATTTTATAGTAGTTTTACAATTTTGAGACTTTTGTTTTTATGTTACAAAACATGAAGCTGTTTTTGCACTGTTATGTCAGACTCATTTGCTATTAATCTTCTCTTTCATTTGGTCAGTCAAGTTGCAAATAAAAATAAAAGAATTAAACAAAATTAAGTACCTTTTATATGCATTTAATTTACTGGATTATCCGAAAATAGGCTTTACCACATGGTTACTTAATATACAAAAACATACAAAGGCTAACACAATTAAATTATAGAATATAAGTATATGCTGAAATTGAATGAATACTTTTTATACAATATTTACTTAATTTACTAAAAAAACATTTAAAAACGGAATATGTATATTATCCATTCACTACGCTCTCAAACACATCTACTAATCGGTTAAAGAGGAATGGTTATTTGCCAAGACTGATACCAATAAAGGCAAAATTTTGGTCATACCGTCCGCCCCAATCATGAGTAATGTTAGTGTAGTGCAGCTGAGGTTTGACACCTTGAGTCCTGCCCGCTGGAGAAAGCCTCGCATGGCCTGCAGCTGGAGCTGAGGATGACCTCTCTCTCTCTTCACCTGCTCCAGAGCGCTGGCGTTGGTCTGGAGAGTGTTGAGGGTGCACACCGCATCCTGAAAGACATCCATCATGCTACAGCTGGATCTCAAAAACTTCATGCCATCTCAAACACCAACCCATGGAGCAAGACACCAGGTTTACATCCAATACAGATTTATGACTCGCAATACATATGCTGGAAGTAAATATTCAGAGAATAGCCAGATATCCATGTGGAGCTCTAGTCTCTACAAACTGAGGCTTTACTAACAGCACTGAACTTCTGAACTCTTTCATAATATTTAGTCAATGTTTAGCCAGAATATCTGGTACTACAATCATATTACAACTGACAAATGAAAACTAAATTTGTGATATTGCTGAATGTTTTGGTTGGTTGGTAAACATGTTCAGATGAATCATATGAGCAACTGGCATAATCACATATTATAATATTCACATATTCACTTAATGAAACATCCTCCTCCTGTGAATGATCTAGTCCTTATATATAACACACTACCAGTCAAAAGTTTGGAAACTTTACTATTTTTAATGTTTTTGAACGAAGTCTCTTATGCTCATTAAGGCTGCATTTATTTCATAATCAATACAGAAAAAACAATAATATTGTGAAATGTTATTACAATTTAAAATTATGGTTTTCTATTTTAATATACTATAAAATATAATTTATTCCTGTGATCAAAGCTGAATTTTCAGCATCATTACTCCAGTCTTCAGTGTCACATGATCCTTCAGAAATCATTGGAATATGCTAATTTAATACTCAGTTATTATCATTGTTGAAAACAGATGTGCTGCTTAATATTTTTTGGAACCTGTGCTATTTTTTTCAAGATTCTTTGATGAATAAAAGGTTAAAAAGAACAGCATTTATTCAAAATATAAATCAAGCAGCACAACTGTTTCCAACATTAATAATAAATCAACATATTAGAATGATTTCTGAAGGATCATGTGACACTGAAGACTGGAGTAATGATGCTGAAAATACAGCTTTGCATCACAGAAATAAATTATATTTTCAGAATTTTCAGAATTCATAATTTTAAATTGTAATAATATTTCACAATAATATTGTTTTTTCTGTATTTATTATTAAATAAATGCAGCCTTAATGAGCATAAGAGAATTCGTTCAAAAACATTAAAAATAGTTTCCAAAGTGTTGACTGGTAGTGTGTGTGTGTGTGTATATGATATGTATATGATATATATATATATGTACACACAAAACATTTATTTTACCTTGTTTTTTTTATATTTCCCCTGTATTTCTTATATTTTTCCCACCTTATTCAACAAGTACTGCACTGTCAATATGTTGACACCAACTAATAATATCAGATTTGCCATTTACTGTATTACTAATACTGTCATCTAATTCTTTACTGAATATAAATAACACACATACAGCTCAATTATGAATGAAATGAGATCTTCACACACATGTATTTAATCCTCAGTTATGGCTGCCTGAGCACATGGCCTGAAAGTATGCAGAATATATGGCAAGCTGTTTTGACAACTATTGCTTAAACAAACTAGTACCTATTTTTATGTTACTAGTACTTATTACTAACTAGTAAATAATCCAAATGTAATTATTAATTACACATTAGTAGTACCAATTCATTTTCTATCATCCAAATAGTGTCAAGTTTCTATTTATTTGTTACTGGTAAAAACTTGCATTTTGTAACCAGTAACCGTTACTTCCAAATAGTAGCACGTTTCTATTTTTTTGTTACTGGTAAAAACTTGCATTTTGTAACCAGTAACCGTTACTTCCAAATAGCGACACGTTTCTATTTATTTGTTACTGGTAAAAACTTGCATTTTGTAACCAGTAATGTTACCTCCAAACAGTGACACGTTTCTATTTCTTTGTTACTGGTAAAAACTTGCATTTTGTAACCTCCAAACAGTGACACGTTTTTATTTCTTTGTTACTGGTAAAAACTTGCATTTTGTAACCAGTAACCGTTACTTCCAAACAGTGACACGTTTCTATTTCTTTGTTACTGGTAACAATTTGAATTTCGTAACAGGTAACCGTAACTACTAGGAAAGACACTAGAAGCAAATAAATAAGTAGTATCTCATAAATAAGTGCTAATAACATTAAATTATTTATGGAAGAAAGTTACGGCTTGCCATAAGAACTCAATGGAGTGCACATGATACTCTCACCACGCGCACAGTACGCAGGAAACAAATTGCCGCTCTTTGATTTTAAACTCTAACGGCTGATGTAACAACTGTCACGGATGAATCAGCCGCGTGCGCTGGATTTACAGAATTATTTTATATGAGCCAAAACAAAACTTCCAGCCTAAACCTTCTAGGTAAAAACAAAGTGCACAAACTTACCATTAATTGTAAATTATTTCCATAGATACGCATAACATTTAGACAAGAGCGTTCAAATGCTTTACCTGATAGTCCATTCTTCGGAACCGCGGAGCAGCTTTTGTGCTGGAGAACCTCAATGACAGTTCGGCAATGTTGGTCCAGTGTCGGTTACGCGCCGAGACTTCGGTACAGGCGCGTAAACGCTCCAGCACGCGGAACAGGCGCATGGTGACTCGTAGAGTGCAGGAAGCAGCACCAAATTTGGGGAGTTTTCCTGTCAATATGGAACTCAGTGTAATACCACGCCTCCTTTCCGTTTACCATACAGATTTCACTACTGTTTATTGTTATTGTCAGTGCGAATGACAGCAATTTGGTGCAATTCGGATAAATAGAGAAGAATTAAATGATGATTTGTGATTCGAGGAAGGCGGTTTGCAAAGTAAAGAGGCTGCAAAAGCGGACAGTTGAATCAGCACAACATTTCCAGTTCGCTGTCGATTAAGACATCCTGTTTTAACCAGGTTGCGTGTTCGTAATCTCAGAGAAATATGTCGCGCTGCACAGCTGCATCTTTAAAAAACTGGATTTCCCTGGTTTGCCATGTAGTGCTACTGAAGCGCTTCTCACGTGTCAGCTGTCTTCAAGAGCAGAAGAGCACACATAGTACTGCGCATGCGTATTCTCACTTATAACACGGCACCGCCGCCTACTGGACAAACAACATGAGGGTGTAAATCAGCTCAGATTTTAGGGTTTATTGAGCTTTATAGTTTATTATTTTAATTTTATTTATTTATTTATTTATTTATTTACATTTGATTAATCAATTGATTTAGTTAATCAACAATATGATCATTAAAGTAATTTAAAAAGCATATAGTGGAAGAAAATGTTTCATGCATGTTACATTACTTTTTTTTAATTTAATTAAAAATAATAAAAATATATTTTAGATTTTTTTGTGAGATAAAAAGTTTGTTAAATTAACATTTACGTTAATTAAAGGGTTAGTTCACCCAAAAATTAAAATTATGTAATTTATTACTCACCCTCATGTTGTTTCTCACCCGTAAGACCTTCGTTCATCTTTGGAACACAAATTACGATATCTTTTTATGAAATCTGATGGCTCAGTGAGCCTATTGCCAGCATTGTCCAGAAAGGTACTAAAGACATATTTAAAACAGTTCATGTGACTACAGTGGTATATAATAATATTATTATAAATACATAATATTATAAAGCAATGAGAAAACCTTGTGAGCCTAAAAACAAAAATAAAATAATGACTTTTCAACAATATCTAGTGATGGCGTTTTCAAAACACTGCTTCGAAGCTTTACGAATCTTTTGTTTCGAATCAGTGGTTCGGATCGCATAAATGAAGCCTCGTTTACTGAAATCACATGACTTTGGAGCTCTGAACCACTGATTCGAAACAAAAGATTCGTAAAGCTTCGAAGCAGTGTTTTGAAATCAATAGATATTGTTGAAAAGTCGTTATTTTGTTTTTGTTTTTAGGCTCACAAACAGTATTCTCGTCGCTTTATAATATTAAGAACCACTGTAGACACGTGAACTGTTTTAAATAGGTCTTTAGTAGCTTTCTTAAAGTTTTAATTATCTTGCTGGAAATAGAGGCCTCACTGATCCATCGGATTTCATCAAAAATATCTTAAAAGTCTTACGGGTGGTGAACGACATGAGGGTGAGTAATAAATTACGTTATTTTCATTTTTGGGTGAACTAACCCTTTAATATCCACAATCAGGAAGCAAAGTGTTGTACTCTCTCTCAATTTTGATAAATGGCCAGTAGATGTCGCAACAAGACAGTGGATGATTCTGTGATGATGAATCAAGGCAGTTATTAAAGAGCCACATTATGATTGACTGTCGTATTCACCACATAAATACATAATTTATTTCGAAAGATTCATATTCAGAAAAATGTATAACTGTGTAATTATTTCAAAAACGTTTTTTGACGTGTGGTAAAACCTTTAGGGGGTGGTGTGGCAATGCTGGTAAATGGAAGGTCCTCGGCTCGATCCTAGAGGTTAACCCTACCCACTTACTCATTGCTCCACTGTGACCCATGGGTTAACAGAGCAGACGTGCGTTTGCGTACATCCCATTATCAGTGCAGGACAGCTGGGGCGTCTAGCGCACGACAGTGAGGTGAAATTTCTGAGAAAAGCCACATATCAGGAGATGATCAAAGTAACTACTAACAGCTCCGTATTAAAGTTGTCCAACCATGTGATGACATTTAGTCCAGTGTCTTTTTGCTTCATTACGTGCTAAATCCATTCCCGTGATGAGAATCCGTCGATTAGCCTGCTGAGATGGAAAATATGCGAATCTCAGCTCTGTTTATCTTTTTGAAAGTGGCCTATGCCGTGATAGTGAGCAATTTAAATAATGAGCAGCCATTCTCCTGTTCATCTGCGTGCAAACACGGTTTATCTCAGCGGAACATGTGAGTGAAGCGATTACGACGAGACTAGATGTCAAGGATTTGGTCAGAGAGGTGCAAGAAATGAGAATGTTGTCCCTGCTAACAGGGAACAACAGGTTTTCAGAACTTTAGTGAAGATTTTCTCCTGAACAAACATTATTCCAGGAGCGAGTAGGTTCGTTTAAAGTTAAGTTAGAACGTTTGCACAAAAACATTATTTCATGAGAAACGTTTACAGTGGGTGAAGAAATGAGTCATTCCACGAAACCGGTACGATTGGAGTCCCTCTGACCTTTTTCAGTCTGTTGGGTCAACAAAATATATTTTTAAAAGCTTTTTGTATTAATTGAAATGTCTCCTTTGATAATGTTTAAAAACATGACATACATTTTATCTTCATATTAGAAATTATTATTCTTTTTTCTTTTTTTTTTTCAGTTGACACCAACTATTTTGTCACGTCCCACGAGGCCTTCTATGTACTTGGGATATGAATAATAAAATGAGAAAAAAGTTCATTCATTTTACCATTCCCATAAATATCCATCTGTGCTTTTTTGCTGGTAATGTTTTTTTCTAAGTAAATTCATGATTATTCATTAAAATCACATTATTTAGTTCCGTACCTCAGTAACCCCTCAACCCTGTTACACAAACCATCTCCCCCTATAAAAAAATGAACTGATACTTTTTTTTAAAATTATTATTATTATTAACAAATTAGTAATGTACAAACAACATGGCATTATTAACACATCGTTGCATTACAATTTACAGAACAGGTGCATGAGAGAATACAATATAACAGATAAAAGCAAAATAATATTAAAATAATTAAATAAAATCTGAGAAAGGGGACTAGGGTTTTTCTTTTAAATCATATTCTTCTATAGTGGAAAAAAGCTTTATTGCATTTTTCTTTTTCATCACTTTGAGGGCTTTACTCATTATGAAATGCATAAAACATTGGTTTCACCTTCAAGTACTTAGATTTGTGTATATAAAATTTTCCCAGCATAAGAATGTTGTTAACCAGGAAGTCATCTTTGTTACTGTTCATTATAAGTCCGTAGGTGATGTAATAAACTGATACTTATGTGACATCATTAATAGGAAGTGACATCATAGAAGTCTTCTGAACAACATTGTGAGCAAACACAGGCAAGTTAGCACCTTCAATTAAAGATAGAAAACTATTACTTGTGAAAATTATCTTTGTTATTTCAACATTATTCATGATTTCTTAATATCATGCATGCCATGTGCTCTCCATTTATTCACTAGATTTAGAGCAGTGGCCAATTTGGGCAAAAAAAATCACAACCCCGTCACACCTACATTTTTATTATTATTATTTTGTTAAGTTTATGAAAAAGTAATTTAAAGTTTGTTGACCTCTGTCTGAAATGTTCAGAGCAATCATAAGAATACTGATTTTAGTTCAAATTCTGAAGTTAAAGGGATAGTTCACCCAAAAATGAAAATTTGATATTTATCTGCTTACCCCCAGCGCATCCAAGATGTAGGTGACTTTGTTTCTTCAGTAGAACACAAATGATGATTTTTAACTCCAACCGTTGCCATCTGTCAGTCTTATAATGCGAGTGAATGGGAACTCTATCAATAAGAGTCGAAAAAACTTGTACAGACAAATCCAAATTAAACCCTGCAGGCTCGTGACGACACATTGATGTCCTAAGACACAAAACAAGTTTGTGCGAGAAACCGAATAGTATTTATATTATATTTTACCTCTAAAACACCACTATGTCCAACTGCCTTCAGCATTCGGTTGGTAAGGTCTGATTGCGCTCTGACAGCAGCAGTGATGTCTCACGCTCATTGAAGTATAAGCGCGAGACATTACTTCTGTTGTCTGAGCGCGATCAGACCTCACTAAGCGAATGCTGAACGCAGTTGGACATTGTGGTGTTTTAGAGGTAAAAAATAATATAAATACGGTTTGGTTTCTCGCACAAACTGATCATTTCGTGTCTTAGGACATCAATGTGTCGTCACGAGCCGCAGGGTTTAATTTGGATTTGTCTATGCAAGTTTTTTCAACTCCTATAGATAGAGTTCCCATTCACTTGCATTGTAAGACTGACAGATGGCAACGGTTGCAGTTAAAAATCATCATTTGTGTTCTACTGAAGAAACAAAGCCACCTACATCTTGGATGCGCTGGGGGTAAGCAGATAAACATCAAATTTTCTTTTTTTGGTGAACTATCCCTTTAAGCCTTTGATCAAAAATGATGAGGTTGCTGTCACAAAAAGTGCCCATTTCAGGCTAGTATAGCAAAAGTGTGAGATTTTATGTAACTTTTATATTTGCAATTACTGAATTAGTGTGAGGGACATCTGATTAATAGGAAAGTGTTGATTTTATCACAAATACATTTTATAGTAATATTCAGAGAGCTCCCATAGTGTCCATAACTTAAAATAATGACCAACAATAATAGGGATTTGATGCCTGAGATGGGAAAATATGTTTTTCTGGAAGTTAAATGTGTCATTAATGTTGTGGGGTGTTCAGAAAAGTAATACATTTTGGTAAAAAATCTAAAAAAAAGTGTAAGTCCAAATCATACCGGTTTCGTGGAATGACTCAAATACATTTTCAAACAGTTTTAGGCTATTGCTGTGGTGTTTTTGCAACATGGAAAACTGCATTGTCCTGAATGAAAATCGCTTTACATCACAATCCTTCTGTTTATACCATAGCAGAAAATGGTCAGTTATAAACTCCACATATCTTGCAGAAGTCATTTTGACACATTCCAGGCAGCCCGGAAGCCCTTGAAAACGTCACAGTCTTGTTGGAACCATCCAGAATTACATCCATCTGGACCATCCATTGCAGCACAGCATTCGTCAACTATTTAAAAATGAGTCTTCACGTATTTCTAAACCCATTGTAAACGTTTCTCTTTGTGAGCTTTGGTTAGAAGTGGCTAAAATGCAAATTTATGCCCAACTGCCAGCCTACATGAGGTTATTGAAACTCCAGAGACACCAGCAGCTTCAAATACCTGTTTGCTACTCAACAGTGGCTTTTTACAGCTGCCCTTTTAATACAATTAATTTGTTTGACAGAAACGTCCCTTAAAGGGATAGTTCACCCAAAAATGAAAATTATCACTCAGTCCTCAAGACATTTATATGACTATCCTCATGATTTTGAAGTCCAAAAAAAGTGCATCCATAAAAGAAATCCATACAGCTCCAGTGGGCCTTCAGAAGCGAAGCAATGGGTTTTTGTAGGATAAATACTCATCGGTGGTGTAAAGTATTTGATGTAATAATGTAATTATTTACTGTACTTAAGTATCTTTATGGCTACTTTGTAGTTGTACTGAGTATCAAAGATATTAGCAATGTTTACTTTTTACTTGACTATATTTTTAAACAAGTACTTTTTACTCCAATACATTTGTGATGAGCAATGCAATTACACGTTACATTTTGCATGGCACCTAACTTTTTCTGCAGCAGTTTTTTTCTAATAAAGAAGCGATATCGACATCTAAGGCCATTGAAGGTACTATATCTTGTGCGTTTTGACTTTACTCACCCAAACTTGTCAACAAAATAACTTTACGTGAATGCAAGCGCATTAGCAGGTAAGGGTTTGTGATTGATTTAGTAGATGAGGACATGACTGCAGCCGGTGATGAGGCCGAAACCAGCACATCCAGTGCAAGCTGACTTTGACTAGTTAATTTTACTTAATATTATTTGAATTGATCTGTTATATTTAAGACCTTTTTGAAGGATATTGGTTTACTTATGGCCTTTTTGTGCACTTGAACTTAACCAAGACTTGAGAGTTTGTAGAAGTTTAAGAGGCTGTTGTGTCGACCTTGATTTAGTGTCGAGGTGTTCAGTTTTATTTTGATTTTAGAAAATAAATGTGATTATTCTCTTCATAAATTTCTTTTTTTTCACTGAATGTCTCTTGTGTCAGGGACTAGCGCATCTTTGAGCCTACATTCAGTATGAGTAGAATACTTAAGTACTCTTAAAATCAGATACTCTATCCCTCGGTTTCACAGACTTAAGCTAGTCCCAGACTAAAATGCATGTTTTAGCTGTTTTAAAATTAAAGCAACTTGTACTGACATAACTTAAAATATGTCAGTGCCATTGTTTTGTCTCAAGATGAACACCAGTAATGTGTTTTTCTAGTGTATGTTTATAAAAGCAACTTAAATTGAACTAAGGCCTAATCCTGACTTAGGCTAAGCCCTGTCTGTGAAACCAGGCCTAAGAATTTTACTCAAGTCGTATAAGAATTGGTGATTTGTAACTTGTAATTGAGTCATTTTTGCTGTAAGGTATCTGTACTTTTACTCAAGTATGGTTTTCAGGTACTCTTTACACCTCTGATATTCATATTTAAATCTTAAAATAACTAGCTTCCAGCAGATGACCTGTAAATCGACTTGCACCAAATGAGTAACTTCTGACACAACGTATGATGTAGGATGTAGTATCGTAAGCTCAGACACATCTCGCGGTTCAAACAAATAAGGCTGGACAACAGACTCAAGCTCCTCTTCTCTTATATCTCTCATTTCTCTTTAAAAATTCTCATTTTAGACTTCTAATTTGTGACAAGTGTGTTGTTTGCTCTATCCTCTGCATTTCCGCGTTCTTCAATATGTCATGCGTCGGGTCAGAGGTTACTCTTTTGCGGTAAATCGATTTGCATTTGCCATTTGCTGGAAGCTAGTTATTTTAGTTTATAAAGTTTTAAATATGGATATTTTTCTTACAAAAAACCACCGCTTTCCTTCAGAAGACCTTTATTAACCCACTGGAGTTGTATGGATTACTTTTATGATGGATGGATTCACTTTTTTGGACTTCAAACTCTTGAGCCCCATTCACTCCCATTATAAAGCTTGGAAAAGCCAGGATATTATATATAACTGACTGTGTTCGTCGGAAAGAAGATAGTCATATAGATGGCTTGAGGGTGAGTAAAGCATGGGATAATTATCATTTTTGGGTGAACTATCCCTTTAATAAGCCTGTTTCTAACCGGGTTCTTCTGTGCTCTAAATTACTCAAATCTTTTGACAGTTCATCAACAATCTCTATTCAGTTTTCGCAAAATATGTTGTTTTCATGTCTTTTGCAAGACATTGCACCATTTCATGCTTTTCATCTTCAGAAAGATCTTACTTCCTTCCCATGTTGCATGAGAAGAACTGTGACTTGCTTAATAATGTGGAACAACCTCTTTAAGTAGGTTTTCCATTTACCTAAGAAGACCTGGCAAACTACTTAAACCTGTCTGAGATTGATAGCAGTTATCTAAAAAGATATGAGAACTAAAACAAACACTTTCTTTGAAAAACTCAAATCCGAATGTGTATTGTACTGAAATTCCTACTGATATGTCACTTGCACTAATAATTTGGAACACAGTCTATCTTTGTTAGCTGGGATGTGGGATTCGGACAGGTAAGGAAGGAGGGAGATCATTCCAGATCTAAGGAATGACTTGAAGGTCAGAGATTACAAGGACTAGAACACAACGTCTCTGGGCTTTTATCCAGATTAGACCCAGATTCTTGTTTCAGGTTCTGTTACGTATCCACTTTGGCCTGCAGCACTTTGACCTCAAGGTTTATTTTTTTCTGAAGGTAACGTGTAGGTGATAAGTGTGTTTTAATCTGCATTTAGAGAATTATTGGTAATTTTTCAAACTTATCAATTCAAATCAATTTTAAATTTACAACGAATAGGCCATCATACAAGTCTCCTTATATCATGTGTAGTGAACAATATTCACATTTGAATGAATCACACCATGAGAATGAGTTTTAATAATTGCTTTAATTTGCCCATCGCCTCACAGAGCTACAGGGTGATTCCCTTTTACAGAACAGTGATCAACTGTTAATCTCATTATTGCCTGTAGCGTCATCGTTATAATCAGAGAGTAAGACAGCTTCCAGAAGAGAACAGAAGGACAATAAATACATCTCAACAGGTTTAAAATAAAAACAGCGGTGCATCTAAAAAGAAATGATTTATGAAATCGTCATCTTGCATATGCATCTCGCTAAAACAGTCCTTGAAAATGCACAGGCAGTTTGATACAATCAAAAGAAATGGAAGACATTATTGATGACGAGATAGTATGTACAAACACTGACTTGTGTCTCTCTATATTCAAGTTTTAACGATATAAACATTCTACACCGGATTCGCTGACTGAAATATCCTCGTGCTGAACGTAAGAGAAAATGATCTGTCTTAATGGCAGCATTTAAGTTCTCATACACACACACACACAAAAAGAAATTTGCGTATTGCTGTCACTTTGGTGCAGCTGTTCCACATTAAATCTCATTATTAAGTCCTTACACCTCTCATCTCAGTATAAAAGATGTCTCTATCTACAGCATTACTTCTTTTTCTTTTTTTAAAAAAGTACAATAAAAATATCCAGATAATAAAATCACCATAAATCAACTGCTTCATAGTAAATACATAGAACGCAATCACATTGAAAGTGTCCGCCCTGTTATAGATCGTCATTTACGAAGAAAGAAACAGATCTTCAGTTCACAAAAGGGCCGAAGGAATTTCGTAGACAGAACAGAAGAACGTTGAAGAGGCATTCCCGCGCGGCGGCCACTCTTCTGGTCACGTGACATCCGTAACGTACTGCATAGAGAAATGCTTCACTCAAACAAGTGCCTGGCACCTACAGTCCATTTTAAGAGGTAGAACTAGGAAATTATATTAATATCGAGTGTTTCCCACTTTTTTAAGTGTCTTCTTAAGTACAGGAACGATTTAAGTAGGCGAATTGTGATATTAAAACGGCAGTTTCCCTTATTGGGATAGTTAACGCCCACAATTGTGGTTCATAATATAGGCTAATGCTTAAAAAGGCTTCTAAAAGACTAAAGGTCAAAACGGAAAACACAAAGTATCACTAATACTCATTTGTTCAATGACATTTTTTAAAATTTGATCTAATGTGCTCATTTGAATGAAGTGCAGTTATTTGGCCCAAAGGAACAAGTCAAACTGCAAATTTATTTTATACAATTGAATTCTAAATGATTAAGATTATGTCATCATTCTGTTTAATAAAATATTATGGTTATAAAAATTATCTAAATTCATTGGAACAAAAAAAAAAAAAAATCAGTCTGGACCCAGAACCTAAAACTAAATCGATAGCAAAAATACTTCTTTCTCCTCAACCTTCCAACAGTAGGCTAAAGCTACCAAAACGCCATTGAGCTGTTAAAAAATAAAATAAAATTTGACTCTTTGGTAAAGAGTTTGTGTTTGTGCAATTGGTTGTAGTGTTAAAATGAAACATGTCTACTAGTTTGGACTTTGAAAAGAAACATTCAGCAAAGTTTTTCATTTTTTTGTTTAGCTGAATGACTAAACCATCATCTGGACCTAAACGTGTGTATGAAAGTGTTTTCAGGAGTGCTTAAAGGGACGTTTCGGAGGATGGAGTTTTCCAGAAGAATTTGTTGTCGTCGGAGTCCAAATCGATTCTGATCTGAGGCACCATTTTCTTAAAAGGGTTTAAATCCTGACTAGGTGAAAGCAAAAGAAAGAGCTGTTAGATATTTCTAAATATTTAGCGTTACATACACACATAAGCATATGAACTCATAGACATGCATAATGTATGATACTAACTGGTTTAATTGACTGTTTTAAGGCCATGCATTGCAGTTAAAGGGATAGTTCACCCAAAAATCATTTACTCATAGTCAAGTTGTTCCAAACCTGTATACATTTCTTTGTTCTGTTGAACACAAAGGAAGATATTTTGAAGTCAATGGTGGCCCCAAAGCGGCCTGGTTATAAACTTTCTTCAAAATATCTTCCTTTGTGCTCAACAGAACAAAGAAATTTATACAGGTTTGGATGAAAGATGATAAAAAGTATTAATTTTGGGGTGAATTATCCCTTTAAGACTAAAATCATATGGTAAGTGCTAACCACTATAAACCAGCCTGAGCCGACATGAAATTCCTGCTGATCTAAACTGGTTAATTATAGACATGCATGTTCACACACGCTCAGCCCTACTGACTCATGTTTGTACAGCTATCTTTGTGAGGAGATTCACTGACACAATGCAATCTCTAGACCCTTACCCTAACCTTAACTATCGCAACTAGTGCCTAATCCAAACCCTTAAAGGTTTAGTTCATTTCAGAATGAAAATTTCCTGATAATTTATTCTCCCCCATGTCATCCAAGATGTTCATGTCTTTCTTTCTTCAGTCGAAAAGAAATTAAGGGGAAAACATTCCAGGATTTTTCTCCATATAGTGAACTTCAACAGTTACCAACGGTCCAGTTTGCGGTTTCAATGCCGCTTCATAGGGCGATCCCAGACGAGGAATAAAGGAGTGATCTTGCGAAACAATTGGTCATTTAAAAAAAATAAATAAATAATGTACTTTTTAACCACAAATGCTTGTCTTGCACTGCTCTGTGAAGCGCCACGCATTACGTAATCACTTTGGAAAGGTCACGGGTGACGTAGGCGGAAGTACCGCAGTAGGGCGAAAAAACTTCATTTCATTTTCTCCTTTAAAAATCGTCCGACATCGTTGTTTAATCATTTTTTGTAAAGGCCGTTTGACTTAAGGCCTTTGCACACTGAGTCCGAAATTTTCGCATGCGTTTTTTCGTATTCGCAATCCTAAAAATTCGTCACGCACAGAGACCTTGCACACTGAGTCCGATGCGTATTAATGAATGCGTTGCGAAAAAAATCGCAAAACAAATCGCAAAACAATACAAAATGAAGTCTTCAAGCAGCAGTGAGCACGAGTGTCTCCTCTCTTCTTAAAAGGAGAAAAAGAAAGAGAAAATATTGGGTCCATTAAATCCCGAGATTGCATGGAGAGAAAGGAGAGTTCACCTCATCAAGGAGCTGCGGGATTAACCGAGCGTTTCAAAGATTACTTCAGGATGTCAGTGGCTCTGTTTGATGCTTTACTACTGGCACAATATGTCTTTATATTCGGTCTCTGTGTATTCCTCACGTTGTTTGTCATTCAGTGCTGCTGTTTTGTGCTGTAGACGACGTGGATCAACTTGTCAGATGGCATTCTGGATTTTTGCGTTCGCGTACGGTGGCTCTGAATTGTCAAAACGTCTCTCAAAATGCGTGCCACGGATGCGAAAAACGCAGAAAATCGAACCTGATCCGAATATTTTTTTGACGGACGAAAGTTTCGGAGGCAGTGTGCAAACGCGATTGACATAACATGAGGTCGAATTTATTTTTTAACGTGCGAAAGTTTCGCATGCGAATTTCGGACTCAGTGTGCAATGACCTTTAGTCTTTGCACGTTCTCTTTGTAAACACTTGCTCGGTACTTCCTCCTACGTCATGCATGATCTTTACAACGGGGCTCTTTGAAGCTGCACTGAATCTGCAGTTTGGACCTTCAACCCATTTGTAACCATTGAAGTCCACTATATTCCTGGAATGTTTTCCTCAAAAACCTTAATTTATTTTCAACTGAAGAAAAAAAGACATGTTTTGTCCAATTTATAAGCCTTTTTAACTAGTGAGGACCAATAAAATGTCCTCGTAATATTTCAATAAGTGAGGACATTTGGCCCTCACAATAGCCAAACTTGTTCACACACAGACACACACTTACCTTGGGAAAAAGTGCTTTCCATCAGTAGGGAGTGAGGAAGGACATGGGCTTATTTCCTATAAGATACAAAGAAATGTATTGTTAATATACATATACACACACATGGCAGATGATCAAATCTCAGAGTGTTCATATACAGTGGTTAAGATGCAGCTGAAAAGGACTTGATGGTTAGTGGTTAAAATTAAAAGAGGCAAAGAACAGGAAATGCAGATCCATCTAGATAAAGTCAACATGAGACTGTGTTTGCAATCCAATTTACTTCCGTAATGTGACATACTTCTGAGTGAAAACAGGATATTCAGTGAAAAAAGTAAGGCTATATATGGAATGATGATTATTGCAGCTTATTGTTTTGTCAGATGTGCATGTGAATCAACAAAAACATGTGGAAACATATTTTTGTGGGATTGGGGTCGGGGTTTTTTTTTTAATGATTTTGAAAGACGTCTCTTATGCTCACCAAGGCTGCATTTAATTGATCAAAAATACAGTAAAAACAGTAATATTGTGAAATATTATTACATTTATTTAAAAGAACTGTATTTTTTTATTTGAATATATTTTAAAATGTAATTTATTCCTGTGATCCAAAGCTGAATTTTCAGCATCATTACTCCAGTCTTCAGTGTCACATGATCCTTCAGAAATCATTCTGATATGATGATTTGCTACTCAAGAATTATTTCTGATTATTATCAATGTTGAAAACAGTTGTGCTTCTTAATATTTCTGTAGAAACTGAGATATTTTTTCAAGTTCAAAAAGTTCAAAAGAACAGCTTTTTTATATTTCCACTGTCACTTTTGACTAGTTTAGTGCATCCTTGATGAGTAAAAGTATTAATTTCTTACTGACCCTAAACTTTTGAACTGTAGGTAACAACATGCGTCTGAGGGTTGTGAATACAACAGGGATTATTTGATCAAACACTGTCCATTGTTTCTTCCAAAAATTACAAAAGAGAATCATCATCGCAACCATTATGGTCCTGAAATTGTTAATCATTAAATTCCACATAATTCCCATCCCTATAGACCAGAATAAATCCAGGTGCTTGGAGAGATTGAGAAATAAGAGGGCTTAGGCAAAAAGTTATTCTGATGAAAGATTATGGAAACAAACATTTTTCTTTGGAATGAATCATGCACAAAAAGAGCAGGAACATGTATTAGGAAAGTAAATAGGGCCCGTTTTGATTGCATGTTGACTTCATTAATACAGACACACAAAGTTACGCTATAGTGATTAAGCATTTGTTATCGGTTAAGAGCGGATTATTGATCCACACAGACCAGGAAACCAAGCAACACCGGATTTAGAGATGTTTTCTGGAGAAATCACGAAGGAGTGTGTGACGACAGCGAGAAGAGGGAAGGGAAAAGCCATTATTAAAGTTGTTAGTAACAGGACAGAGTGACTGCTGGAACCCCTGCGTGAGGTCGAGGGAAACCCTGTGTGTTTACTTACTGTCTGAGGGCTTCTCCCCCAGCACTGGATCCTGTTCCATGGTCTCCATGGAGATCTTTATGCTGGGAACATTCTCAATGACAGGAAAATCCGACTGTGAACGCAGGGGTGGGATATTCATACCATTGGAGTTTTACAGCAACACAAGTTCTAAACACACGAACAAATGAAGAGATTCGACTCACGTCGTTCATGTCACTGTCAATGCTTCCTTTCTTTTTCTTCTTCTTCTTCTCATCCTCCTTCTTCTTCTTGTCTTTCTCGGGCATGACGTCATCCAGGTAACTGAGATCGTGCTGCGAGAACACATAATCCATGGCTTTTCTCACCGCGACCAACGCAAGAATCTAGAAAACCAACAGAAAGAGATCTCAGACGTGTTTGGCAAAGAAGCATCTTTGGCTGTAGAGAGTTCTTGGGTCGCCTGTACACCTGACATAGCCAGAAAATTCACTTTTTTTAAAATGTAATTCTTTATTGAACCTTTAAGTTTGTATATGTGTTTCTTTTTGTTGAGTATCATATTTGATACATCAGGCTTTTATGGCTCATATATTGTGAACTCAAAGTTCAATGCTTTTACAGAAATCGCTTTTTATGGACTACAAAAAATGGCTGGTAGGAACTACAACAAGCTTCTTCCTGGGTTAGTGACATCATAAACCCCCAAATTTGCATAAACCCTGCCCCCGAGAACACGCACCAAAGGGGGTGAGGCCATGTTGGGCTGCTTTAGAGAAGAGTCGTTACCATGGTGTTACCATTTTACGCCAGACTGCTTTACAAGCGAGGGTCAATTCAACACTGGATTTGCACAAAAGATTAACATGACGGCACATGCTAGTGCGAGTTGAATCAACTCCACAGCAACTACATAAATTTATCCACTAACCATTCAGAAACGTTCAGTAAACTGAACTTCTTCCTGAGTCTCTCCATCAGTGTCGACTCCAGTTTGAACAATGTAAGGTTGAACACCGTTACTGACAATCTCACTTTGTCTGCGTGAGATTCTCCAGCTTTGCTGTTGTTGAGCAACCGAAGCGTGAGCTGTTAAAACTCCGCCCTCTTCTGGAAAGGGGGCGGGAGCAGCAGCTCATTTGCATTTAAAGGGACACACACAAAAATGGTGTGTTTTTGCTCACACCCAAATAGGGGCAAATTTGACAAGTTATAATAAATGATCTGTGGGGTATTTTGAGCTGAAACTTCACAGACACATTCTGGGGACACCAGAGACTTATATTACATCTTGTGAAAAGGGACATTATAGGTCCCCTTTAAGACATATAATGCAACACAATACAATGATGATTGAGAGGTGAACAAACATTCCTCAGCCTGATGTATCATATTTGATACTCACATTTTAACATGATTTTTCTAAATATAATGATCAAGTAATCCTAAATTGCTTCAGTCCAGTAAATGTTCATCTTGAAATATTACTAATAATATAAAAGTTATTGTTTACTTTATAAAAATCATTAAAGAATTCACAGCAAAAGACACATGGACCACAACCTGAAGGGGGACCTTTTTTTTTAACAATTATTCTAAAATGACTTTTACTTGCTGAAAATAAAACAGAAAACATGTAGTAGAATGTGTACAATGTCTTAAGAACTAGAGAATAAAAGTTATTTTTCCAGTTTAGTGTGCAATATGTATCAGACAGTAATTAAACTGACCGAGTGCAGTTCATGGAAGTATTACATGCATTTTGTGCATGTTTAAAATGCTCACCATGACGGGAAAGATGATGGCTGCTACTGTTGACTTCAGAATCCACAGGAGGGCCAAACAGAGCACCTGTGCACAGAACACACATTCACATTCATGATGCATATACAGCACTAAAGCTATAGATCTGAGCCTTGTATGAGGCTGAACATGTGACCACACACACCTGTAAGAAGGTGAAGAAGTGAACCCGTCTGAGCGGTACGTGTCTCAGGTAGATCAGATCCGGCTGGTGTTTTGCTGGCATCAACAAGAGCTGCAGACGATCCATAAACTACACACACAAAAAATGTTTAATCATAGTTAGTAGATTGTTCAGAAGCAGATTGTTCAGAAGCAAAAAATCTAAAAAAAACTTTTAAAAAATCTATAAATACTATTTTTTGAAAAATAAATAAAAAATTATATATATATATATATATATATATATATATATATATATGTTTTAATAATATTTTTTCATTATTTTGTGTTTATTTTCTTTAAAATAGATTTTTATATTTTGATTTTTTAATATATATTTTGTAACATTTACATATATAATTTAAATAAAATTATTTTAAATAATATATATCATTTTGAATTATTTTATATTTATTTTTTAAAAAGTAATATTTGTTTTTAGATTTCTTTAATAAATATTTTTGTAATATTTACATATATACTTGAAATAAAAATATTTTAAATTTATATATATATATATATATATATATATATATATATATATATATATATATATATATATATATATATATATATAATTATTTTAATTATTATTTTAATTGTTTTAATTACATTATTTATTTAATGTAAGATATATATATATCTTACATTAAATAAATAATTTAATTAAAACAAACAATTGAAATAATAAAAAATAATTAAAAAACAAAAATAGAATAATATATACATTTTAAATAAATATAAAATTATTTTAAATACATATTCTATTTTTAAAAAATACATTTATAAAAAGATATATTTTGATATATATATATATATATATGTGTGTGTGTATATGTAAATGTTAAGAATATATTTAAGAGTTATACATTTTATTAAAAAACATTAAAATAAAATTTAAATGCAAAACAGAGCAAAATATTGTGGGTATCTGCATTAATAAGAGGTTACTAAGGTGTTTGAACTGTTTTTAGCATATTGCTGTCGTTGCAAAGGTGTTTCTTTTCTTTTTTTCTTTTTCTTTTCTTTTTCTTTTGCTATGTGGTTACTAATGAAATACCAGACAAATATTATAAGTTGTATTGCTTAGACAGGAGTAATTGGTGCAGAACGAAAAATGTGCTTCAAAACACATTTTGAAGCACAAATCTGTCCTCTAGGTTTAGCCAGGTGTATTACACCATGGATATCCTGACTATGCCTGACTTATCCCAACTTTCCTGAACCCAGATCATGTTCTGGAATCGGTTGGATTCCCAGGCTCCAGCAGAGATCAGGTAAGTCAGCAGGATTAGGGTCTTTTTCTGCGAAACAGTAACATGACACTCGCTGAGCAGCATGAACTCACCTGAACACCATTGAGAGAGGCGACGCCCATGTAGAGGAACACGCCGTACAGGACGGGCATAGGAATGAACTGCAGAAATCAAACAAAACACTCTCTATAATAGCATTATATAAATAATACTGTTGTAATATGTATTCAAACACATAAAGCGACATTGTACACACATACAGAATCTAAGGTTACACAAAGACAAAAAAGCTCTATCCACTAAACACACCTCAAACCCCAACATTGTCAACATAATAATGCTCCAAAGGAGGGGATTTGTGCAAAGCAAACAATTTACTTTTAGAACTTGTGCTACTGACGAAAAGCAAATAGGGATGAAAGCCTCTGTCTCATCTCACATCCTGGAGTTTTTCCTCATTCAGAGGTCAATATCCTCTTTACCAAGTTGAGATGTTTATAAAGTAAATGTCCAGCAGGGGACAGTAACTGCACTAACCACTAAAAAGCACCATGATATAATAGGTTTTTGCACCATGGTGCCTTGGAGAAGTAACCTAAAATGTATCAGATGTTATTATTTATCATCACAATGCTTAGATATATACTGTACAATGGTACTGGAAACCATACTATAGTGTTTCCATGCAATCTTAAAGCACTACTATGGTACATGTGCAGAAAAATGTATTTTTTGTGCATGCAAATACCATTATATATGATGAATAAGATATTAAATATCAAAAAAGAAGTACCCTGGTGCTTTTTTTTATTAGTTCTGATATTCAAGAATCAACTTTTCCCAGAAAAAAAAAAGAGAGAAATAAAGCTTCTGGATAAGGGCATGAGTTATATAAGCCCTATAATTCATTCACTTGAAATAACTAGAATTGCTTAAAATACACTATGAAATATTATGTAGACACAATTAATATTTTCTCAAATATTCTTTAGTTTACATCACAGCAATGAATCATGATTTTCATATTTCTGGTCCATTTTCCCAGAAGAGAGAGAAACTGATAAATATGTATATCTGCTAATAAAGCGTGTTTTGTCAACTTTTAGCAGTACACATGAACTCAAAGTAAACACACATGCGTCTATTTTCATTTCACAGGGTTATTTTGTTTTGTTTTTCAACATTCTCTCTTATTCTAAGGATAAGTATCAGTATGGGAAAAGACAGTATAGATGGAGTTTATGAAATATAAAAGTTCAAACCTTCAGAACGGGGGCCATGAAAACCGACAGGCCCGTCAAAATAAACACCATTGTTCCCGTGACTCTCTGCTCTCTGCAGGAGAAAGAATCGACATAACAAGCATGAGCTACAGTCATGTGAACGACAACTCAATCTAAAAACATCTGGTTACATGATGTTATGTGACACAATTAAGCAATATATGATTATTATTTCTATTAGCATCAGCTGATAATGACTGCTTGGCTGATAAAACAGGAGTGTAACTTCCTCCTCATGTCAGTTCCACCGACAGTCCCGTCAACGGATAATAAGTGTTAATGGATAATAAACTACTTCTGTTTTTTGTGCACATCTAATTTGCTGTCATTAAACTGTATTGTTTATATTTCACCATTAAATCAGCCATATACTCATATACTCTCAGCCACATACATTTTTTAGATGTCCTCCATGTAAAACTGCACATCGCTCAGACACTACACTGCAAAAAAGTATGATCTTTCTCAGTATTTTTGTCTCGTTTTCCAGTACAAATGTCTAAAAATACATTTACTGGAAAAGCAAAATGACTTAAGATACTATTAAGTTGTGCTTAAAACAAGACCAATAATCTTGTTTTTTACCTTTGAATCACGTTTTTTTTCTTCTTCTTGTTTTAAGAATATTAAGAATATTAATATTTTGAATTAGTTTTTTTTATATTTTCTGTATTAATTTTAATTTTAGTTAAAGTTCTTTTTTATGACAAATTTTTAAAAGTCTATAAAGTTATTATTAATAAAAATTATTTTTTTTTATTTTAGTATATCAAGTGAAACTACATGAAAATAAGAAATGTTCCCTTATATTTTATTTATTTCCAACATTTTTTTTTTCTTTCAAGCAACCAAACATGTATTTTATAGTTTTAGTTAACTATATTAACAATGATTTTGATTCATTGTTTAGAAAAGTAAATGTAAATGTAAGTAAATGTATCTTGATTTAGGAATTTTTAGATATTTGTAATTGAAAACAAGACAAAATTACTAGGTAAGAAAAAAAAAAAAAAAAAAAAAAAAAAAAATATATATATATATATATATATTTTTTTTTTTTTTTTTTTTTTGCAATATACAAGGCAGGACAGGACGGTTTGGATACTGTTTTGTCACACTGTGCAACGTAGCCCCGCCCACAGCAAAATCTCATTGGTCAAAACAACTGTTCCACAAACTGGCATATTAAAAACATCTTGTTTAATTGGTTGGGATCGGTTGTATTTTAATAAGGACATGATTTAAAGGGGCTATATGTAAAAAAGGGGCTTTTTTATTGCTAATGTGTGAACAGCTTGTAAGGAAACTTAAAAAAACGAGACCTTCCCCAACTTCCTAGGTTGTCTATGAAAGCCTGTACACTGATTTTTATGTGAAAGACACAAAATCAAAAAGATGTGATGTTTATGCGCGCTCCTGAGAGCCTCTCTTCCATTCAATAACACAAGAAACGTTTATACAATATTCAGGAAAATGCAGAAAGTGCCATTCTGTACTGTAATGTCAATGTGTCATGCAAAGAAAAGGCATTCATTCAAACTATAGTCTCTTCTATATAATCTATATAATCTATAGTCTTAAATATACTCTAAAATTATCATAACAGTGTAAATTTAATTGCCTCATTTGTCTTCATGATGCCGGTGATTCGCAGCTCTAATGTAAACATATCCACATCGCTATGATCGGATGCTTTCTTAACTGCTGTTTTCTCACCGCTGTCATTTTTATTGTGTGTTTATTTTGTTTATTTTGTTAGGAAAGAGCGCAGCACATTTTACATTTTTCATCTAAACGTCGCTCTCAGCAGTGTGGCTGGCGTCGGGATGTTTGTTAACAGAATATCGCAGCAATTTATTTCCAATTTCTTTTTACCCCTAAACAAAGAATGAAAAATGGATGGATATGGGCATTAAATCACATTCAGTCTCTTGTATGTTACGTGTGCACAAGCAATAAGTTGCTGGCTGCAGTTCACTTAACAGCCACCGGTGTCGCTAATAACAGGGTTTCTGAATTCTACATATAGCCCCTTTACGATACGCCTTGAGCAAGATTAAAATAAATACTGGCTTTTTTCCCCTTACCTGACTCCAAGGAATTTGGGCTGTTCCCCAGGTGCTGAGGTCTCAGTTTCCATCTTGATGGAGTCTATGTGGGCGATGGAGATGACGGTCGCCGCTACGTACCAGGGCAGCCCCATGAACGAACACACAATCATGAGAATGGAGACCCAGAACAGGTCCAGGTGGTACCCAGCTCCCTTCTGCACTCAAATGGGAAAAATAACATAATAAATAAGTGTTTTACAGCGGCCTGTGGATATGTGTGTTTGAAATGTAATTTCTGTCTCGGGTAAAACAGTCACAGTGGTTTGCGTGCAGTAGGTAGCTCCACGTGTGCCGGTGTAATCCTCTGACGGTAATCCCTGATAATATTCCACAACAGTACCTTGAGCTTGTGCTCCTTGCGGTTGACGATGACTGCTGTGATCTGCTGGTCCATGAAGACGAGGATGGTGACCAGAAGCGCAGGTAAGAACGACGCCAAGCAAACCCACCAAGGGTTTCCTCCAAATGGTGGAACAAACCAGCCACGATTTGGACTCGTCGGCTATTTAGGGTAGAAAATAAGATAATTAGAAATTTGAAGACATAATCACTTTGGTCTCTATCATATGGAAAAAAATAAATAAATAATTTTATATATAAATATATATATGAATAAGTAAATACAAATTAACATCAATATACTATATTTTAAAAAATATAACTTCAATTTAAATGTAATTTTTATATTTTTATAACTTTAAAATTATATAATACTATATAAATAATTATATAAATTATATATGATATTTATATCAATTGAACATTACATATTTTATTTAAATTAATATTTGACAAACATATTACATTGTATAACATTATATATTATAATTTATGATATTTAGTACATAATACTTCAGTTATATACATATATATATATATATACAATTATTATAGACAAAATATTATGTATATTAGAATATATAATGTTATATACACACACATATATATATATATATATATATATACATTTATATTTACATATATAATTTTTAACTTAATTTACATATATAATTTTTAACTTAATTTTATTTTTTCAGCATGACAAGACAAGGTGGGTGACACTTTATAGTAAATGTCATTTGCCAACATTATATAATATATATACAGTATGTATAGTCTAGAAATATGAGCATCATAAAGACATTTTAAACTAAATTATCTATTGATCTGTTATGCATTGTAAAACGTATTATGATTTGTTAACATTACTAATGAAAGCTGATATGAAGTGGATGCTATATTGATGTCAGCTTGTGTCAATACAGTTTTTGCTGCAACAATACGACCACAGAATTGTCAGATGCACAATTGTGTCTGTCTGTGAGCACACACACGTACTAGAGGCTTCAAGTGTCACACATCAATGAGCAGTTTGAAGGTATAATATGGTATTATTATAGGATTACTGTAACTTAGATGGGTTCTCAAAAGAGATGAAATCTATTCAACACACAAATACACACCTTGAATTCACTTGGCACTATTAGTTTGGGCGTATCCACGCCGACCAGGGCGTCCACACCACAGAAGATAAAAATGGCGAGAATAATGGCAAAATCACTGATCAGTTTGCGAATCTGCAAAAATATAAACAACAATTCAGCATACAAATTCACATGAGAAGTTGGGTGGGTGGATGGATGGATGGATGGATGGATGGATGGATGGAAGGGTAGATGGATGGATGGATGGATGAATGGGTGGATGGATGGATGGATGGATGGATGAATGGGTGGATGGATGGATGGATGGATGGATGGATGGATGGGTGGATGGATGGATGGATGAATGGGTGGATGAATGGGTGGATGGATGGATGGATGGACGAGTAGATGGATGGATGGATGGATGGATGGATGGATGGATGGATGGATGGATGGGTGGATGGATGGATGGATGGATGGATGGAAGGGTGGATGGATGGATAGATGGATGGATGGATGGATGGAAGGGTGGATGGATGGGTGGATGAATGGGTGGATGGATGGATGGATGGATGGAAGGGTGGATGGATGGATGGATGGATGGATGGAAGGGTGGATGGATGGGTGGATGAATGGGTGGATGGATGGATGGATGGATGGATGGATGGATGGATGGGTGGATGGATGGATGGAAGGGTGGATGGATGGGTGGATGAATGGGTGGATGGATGGATAGATGGATGGATGGATGGATGGAAGGGTGGATGGATGGGTGGATGGATGGATGGATGGATGATGGAAGGGTGGATGGATGGGTGGATGAATGGGTGGATGGATGGATAGATGGGTGGATGGATGGATGGGTGGATGGATGGATGGATGGACGAGTAGATGGATGGATGGATGGATGGATGGATAGATGGGTGGATGGATGGAAGGGTAGATGGATGGATGGATGGATGGATGGATGGATGGATGGATGGACGAGTAGATGGATGGATGGATGGATGGATGGATGGATGGGTGGATGGATGGATGGGTGGATGAATGGGTGGATGGATGGATGGATGGATGGAAGGGTGGATGGATGGGTGGATGAATGGGTGGATGGATGGATGGATGGAAGGGTGGATGGATGGATGGATGGATGGACGAGTAGATGGATGGATGGATGGATGGGTGGATGGATGGATGGATGGAAGGGTGGATGGATGGATGGGTGGATGAATGGATGGATGGAAGGGTGGATGAATGGGTGGATGGATGGATGGATGGATGGAAGGGAGGGTGGATGGAGGGATGGATGGATGGGTGGATGATGGATGGATGGATGGAAGGGTAGATGGATGGACGAGTAGATGGATGGATGGATGGATGGATGGATGGATGGGTGGATGGATGGATGGATGGATGGATGGATGGATGGATAGATAGATAGATAGATAGATAGATAGATAGATAGATAGATAGATAGATAGATAGATAGATAGATAGATAGATAGATAGATAGATAGATAGATAGATGGAAATGCACAATAAACACCAGAATCGAAAGTGAAAACTATAATCTTTAAATCTGTAATCTCTAATTAGTGGAGATTAACGGAGACTTACAATGTTTTAATGAGTCAGATTGGTAATGTGCTGCAGCATTTTTCAAAGGATCAGTGATGGACTATTTTCCATTACAGCTGCCAAACCAAAGACTGGTTTAATTCAAAAGCAATGACTTTCAGATTGGAGCTTAAAGTGTGTGTGTGTGTGTGTGTGTACATGTGGGCAGGTTTCCCCAGTCCTGTGAGGACGAACACCCTCATGAGTTCAGTGTAACCCCATTAAGATCCTCATTCATGTGTGTTGATGACGTACCGTAGTTGGGAAGAATCTGCTGGTTTTGAACTTCTTCAGACCCATGGAGCAGGTGTACGTGCCGAAGAACAGAATGAAGGACATCAGCGTGATATCAGGGACGTATTTACATGCTGGTCCGACCAGCTGACCGCCCCACTCCAAACACTCTGAACGGGTCAGCGACGCCCAGGTCGCATTCAAATGATGCTGCGCGGACACAAGGACTAATTATCCTCATTCTTATCAATTAAAAAAAATCAGTTTGTTTAATTATATGCATTGTACTTGTGCAGCTAGCCATTTTTAACTTATCTGAGTGTAATGATGCATTGTGGGTAATAATTTAATAATAAATGACACAAACACACAGAGCATTTACCTGTCCAGTGCTGTTCATCAGGGCTTCCATTTTCTCCATGTATAGAGCTGAACTGTTGCCTTTTGAAAGAAAAACACAAAATATGAGTTTAGCTTTATAGTAAACTTGACATTGAATGTCAGCCGTCAAATTAAAATTTAGTTTCTTAATCTGAAAAAAATCATTTTTTTGTCCTGTCATTTGCACAATGAAACAATAACCAAAACTTAAAAATGAAATTAAAACAAAAGTAACAATTTGTGAATAAGGTGAAAAATACACTATTAAATATTAAGATATATATATTTATACTTTTCTATATATATATATATATATATATATACACAAATAAACATCAATATACTATCTTTTTAAAAAACACACACACACACACACACATATAACTTTAAATGTAATTTTTTGCATATTTTTATAACTTTAAGATTATATATTTTATATAAATAATATAATTATAAATATATATATATAAATATTAATTATATAATATATTATATTTATATTTAATATATTTATATTAAATATTTAAATGTTTAAATAAAATATTTCACATAAACGTTATATATTACATTATATAAATTAAATATTATATAATAAATACATATTATAATATATATATATATATAATACACAAAATATTATGTATTTTAGTATAGAATGTTATATATATTTAATTTTAATGTTATAAAAATGTTATATTAATTTTAAATATTAAAATATTAACATTTTAGTGTAAAGAACTATTAATATTAATGTTAATAAAAGAAAATAAAATAAATATAAAAATGTACAAGAAGTCAAACACTGATTATTTTTGTAGTTTTTCTCTCTCTATTTCACACTTTTTATCTAATTTTCATTTTCACTGATGCATTGATTCACCATAATGAAAAAAAAAAAAAAAATTATACTTATTAAAACAAACTAACAATTTGTCAATAGGGTAAAAAGTAAACTTAAATAAGATATCTCTGAAAACAAACATCAATATATTATTAGATTAATATTAGAAAACAATAATAAACTTTTAATACAAAATTTACAAGACGACAATCACTGCTTATTTTTGCAGTTTTTCTCTCTATTTCACACTTTCTATCTCAATTTTCACAAAAAAATTAATTATACTTATTAAAACAAAGTAACAATTTGTCAATAGGGTAAAAAATAAACTTTTAAACAATAAGATATTTCTCTGAAAACAAGTATTGATATTAAAATACTACCATTAATATATTAATATATTGTTACTATTAAAAATAAACTATTAATACAGAAATGTTCAAGAAGACATAAATACTGATTCTTTGGATTATGATGTCTTTGTCTCACCGTCCGGAGGAGTGCAGTGGCATCCATACTGCGTGACGAGGTCTAAGTCATAGCCTGAGTTGATTGGATGATGGTGAGCCAGTTTGAGCATTTTCTTAAAGGCGTCGTAGATGAAGATGAAGCTGATGAGAGCAGAAAAGCCTTCTTCCGTGAAGCGGGTGAAGTACTGCACCAGGAAACTGGCGTCTGTGGCGACCAGAACCAGACACAGAAAACCCGACCACAGACCGATCCACAACCGGAACTCCAGATAGTCGAAATCATTATCCCTGAACCATCAAAGAAACATACAGCACCGTTACACACCAACAGGCACAATGTAGGAGGAAAACAACCAACCAAAATGGCATAAAACACAGTGTGCAAGTTTTTAAGTTTTCTTATGCAATTAATCGATTTGATATCCATACATGGTCCTATATAGTTTATAGTTATTTGGATTACTTTCCAAAACACAGTTTTTCTTATGCTCCTCGTGTAACAAACTGAATGCAGATATCTTCATTGATTAAAAAGTATTAATCATATTAGCGCACTACATCTTACTCATCAAATATGTTACACTCCATAATTATAGACGCAGTGCTTTAGATGGAAACTGAAGTGATACACGCTAGCAGAAGCAGACATGAAATCTGACTCAATTATTCATAATGGAACATAAACACAGAAACCTGAATCCTGAAAGAGAGAGAGAGAGAGAAAGAGAGAGAGAAATGTATTCACGCACACACTGAGACACAAGCAGAGACAGAGAGACGAGACCTTGCCGGAAACGGGAAAACAATAAGATGTATCTTGATTCCTGATAACTGAGAACGTTTTGTGCCTCAGATGACACACAACTAAACAGTTCCAGGGAATGTTGCTTGTTTTTGGTCAAACTAAAACATATCAATACAGAAAGAAAGTATAAACCGTCTAGATTTGGTTCCAAATTCATACCAATGTTGAAATTCAAATTTGCACACTCAAATTCATACTGATTCTGTAACTAAATTAAGTCTGGCTATTAAATCTGATTGGAATAGCTCATATAAACACTGTTGACTGCACATCAACTGAATTAATGAATAAAGCTGCAACAAGCTGTTAAAATTATGAATAACCTACAGTTGGAGGACTGTGACTTATTTACTGTGACTATTATTAATGTGATTGTTATATCAATAATAATAATAATAATAATAATACATGTCAAAATTAAATTAATATAAAACATCTAAATAAATAGTAAATTAAAAATAGTACATTCAAATAAAAAATTAAATAAATTATTATTATTATTATTAGTAGTAGTAGTATTAATAATAATATATACATAATAATACATAAATATTACATTAATATAAACATCTAAAAATTAAAATTAAATTATTATTATTATTATTACATGTAAAAATTAAATTAATATAAAATCTAAAAAAATATCATTAAAATTAAAAATTAAAAAATATTATATTAATAATAATCATAATTATACATGTAAAAATGTAATTAATATAAAACATCTAAAAATTCAATAAAATTAAAAATTAAAATCAAAAATAAAATAAATTATTATTATAATTATTATTAGTGGTATTATTATTATTAATAATACATGTAAACATTAAATGAATATAAACATCTAAAAATTTAAATTTAAAAAATAAATAATTATTTTTATTATTAATACACAAATTAAATTAATATCAAATTTAAAAATTAAATAAAATAAAAATTAAAAAATAAATAACTAATAATAATAATAATAATAATAATAATAATAAATAATTATACATGTAAAAATTAAATATAGAACATCTGAAAATTAAATTGTTATTATTAAAAAGCCAACAGCTGGAGGACCTATATTGCATGGTGAAAGAATGATTTATTGTGATTATATTAATTTAATAACAGCAATAATAATAATAATAATAATAATAATACAAATACAATAATAATAATAATAATAGATTTAAATAGTAAATAATAATAATAATAATACTATACTTAAGTAAATAAACAATTATAAAATAATACATAAAGAAATTGTTGTTGTTATAATTATTCTATAATTTTATTTTTTATTTCTATATTTATATCTATAAATATAATAAAAATAGAATAATATATTTAAATAGTAAATAATATTAATAATAATAATAATAATATATATATATATATATTAAACTGATTAATATTTTTATAAATGCAGTAGGCTTACTGAAAAGTGGATTTTACCACACATGACATTTTGCCTAACAGATCTAAATCAAAATCATGCCACTCATGGTTTGTTTTAGTATGTACTTGAGTATGCATGCTTCAGTATGTAGGTGTGTGTGTATCTGCCACCCACTTGCTGAAGTTAAAGAGCAGTCGTTCAAAGACGAGCACGGGCCCGGTGCTGCTCAGGATGGTCAGAGGTTGACCCGCGAACAGACAGAACACGGCACCAGCTAACGCCGTCCCAACGAAACTCTCCAACACGCCCTGCACAAAAGCACAAAAATACAGATATCAAGCGGAAAAATAAAACCAAAGGCAGTGCATTTGAAGGCATGTAGGCGTAAAAGCACTGAAACAGGAAGTCTTATCAGATTTGAGCCCGTATGTGATGTCAGCTGTTTCTTGACAAGCACATTTTTGCCTGACAGTCAAATCTGAAAATGCTTAATCAGACAAACACCTGTTTCCAACACAAACGCCTGGAGGTTTATCATGTAAGCATCACTATTACATACATTTGCTCATACTATGGGTTGGTTATTTGAACAAGCCTCTAAATATTAAACTTAAGTACACAATAAGAAGAAAAACACAGAAAAGGTCAAGTTTAAGGATATTTCTGTCAACCCTGAAACAACACAATGCAATGCATATTTCAAAAAACAGGTAAAACAACTGTAAAAAATCAATAAAGAGATTTCCTTCATATTCACCTGGTGGACAATAAAACAGACCTAAAAAACTCATAGACTACTATTGTAAATGTAAAACTCTTGATAAAGGCTTGACAGCTCAATTTTGGTGAGTTATCACAGCATAATCCATATTTAAACTCTTCTGCAATCAGATTTGTATGGAAGCCCATTTCTGCCACATAAGATTTATGTCACAATTTTAACTTTTTAAGTCACAATTTCAGCTTAGTGTGTCATAATTATGAAATAAAAAGACAAAATTATGATTATGTAATAATTTTCGACATTTATCTCATAATATAACTTAGTATGTCATAATTTCGACTCAAGTCATAATTATGAATAGGTCATGATTTTGACTTTTCATCTCACAATTGACTGTCATAATTTAGAAATATCTCATAAATATGACTTGGTATGTTTAACTTTTTGTGTCACAATTTTGACTTTTTAAATCATAATTTAAATTATGTGTGTCAATTATTACATAAGAAGTAAAAATTATGACTTTTGTAATAATTTTGATTTTTCACCTCAGTTATGACGTGTCGTAATTTCACCATTTATCTCATGAATATGACTTAGTAAGTCATAATTTCGACTTTTTATGTCATAGTTATGACTAGGTCATAATTTTGACTTTTCATTTCATAATTGACTTGGTATGTCATAATTTAGACTTTTTGTGCCATAATTATGACTTAGGTCATTTTGATTTTTCATCTCATAATTACAACTTAGTATGTCATAATTTCACCATTTATCTCATAAATATGACTTTGCATGTCATAATTTCACCATTTATCTCATAATGTATGTCATAATTGATTTTTTTTTATGTGGCGGAAATGGCCTTCCACAGAATTGTGTTTGAGTGTATTTCCAAAAAGCAAGTTATTTCAAACTCCAAACACAAGTTATTTCAACATTTATAAAACATGTGAGAGAAAAAAAATCCCTGTGTGCAGTTCAGCAACCTGAAATCTGCACCTAAAGCTTTGATTTGACATATCTGAAGCAGGCTTTGTAGGTAAGGGCAGAGGTCACGTAAAGGATTCCCTAAGAGGGATTTTTCCAAAGTGTTATTTGTGTGATTTTGTGTGTGTGTGTGTGTGCGCGCTTGTATGTAATCTGAGGATATTTATAGCTGATCCTCCTTAGCCTGCGCCATATAAATGCACTGCTAAATATATGCGCAAACTTTGCAGTCACTGCACATGTCTGAAAGTGGCACACACAATCCTGTGACTATTTATACAAACAGTTGTTCGAAGAAAAGTGCTATTCCTCTCTCTCTCAGTATAGCACGGATCAAATCCCAACATGCAACATGTACATCTGTTTCCAAACACCGACTTAGGAAACACATAACATATATTTGACGTGACATGTTTAATAATCAAACAGCTATCTGTGGCCTTTAAATCCCTGGAGCTGTGAACACAATGTCAGCCAAACTTTATTTCCAGGAGCTTCTGAATAAACCCACACTAGCTGATCCAAACCGTCTGACACTAGTTTAGTACAACACACACAAACTCACAGTGAAAAGACTTGAACCATCTAACCTGCATGTTCTCAGTCGCGTCTCCCAGAAGCCCTCCGAAGGTGATGGCGTTAGTTACGGTACCCAGGTAAATAAACAGGATCGCAGACAGAGACTGGATGTGGATAGCGTCGTAAAAATCGCTCGCGAAAAACGGGAGTTTCCTCTTGATGTCCAGAATGAGACCCCCACAAAACCTACGAGAGACAAAGATTGTGTTTTCTTACTGAAAAATGTTTTCTCAGGTAACCTAATATATATATGTTGACATTAAAATTAACTGCTTTTATTAATAAAATATTATATGTTTTTCATATTGCATACACCAACAAAAGTAACAGAGTGTATTAGTGCCCGCCCCCTTTTTCCAGCAGAAAAAGTTCCGGAAGTATTTTTTCCATTCATTTCTCCCATAGGGATTTTTAAAATGTCTGCGTTAAAGCGTTATAAGCCATTAACCAAACCGACCAACTACGAGGTGGATCATAACATTACAAATTTTGATGTGAAGCAAATTGGACAAAAATGAAAAAGTACAGGACTGTATACTTAACGTGTTTAGTGATGGAAAAAACTACAATTTATTGAAGCATTACAAACACATATAACAATATATTTTAAGTGTATTTTGAGAGCAAAAGGAGACAAGATTGCATCATTCGCAGTGCTTCATGTCTTTTATGGAAAAAGGTAATTGAGATAAAGACTTATCTCACAATTCTGACTTTATTTTGACTTTATAACTCTCAATTATGAGTTTATATTTCACAATTCTGACTATTTCTCGCAATTCTGACATTATTTTTCGCAACTGTGAGTTTATATCTCGCAATTCTGATTTTATTTTTTGTAATTGTGTTTATAACTTGCAATTCTGACTTTATTTCTTGTAATTGTGAGTTTATAACTCACAATTTTGACTATTTCTAGCAATTGTTTATAACTCGCAATTCTGATTTTATTTCTTGTAATTGTGAGTTTATAACTCGCAATTCTGATTTTATTTCTTGTAATTGTGAGTTTATAACTCACAATTCTGACATTATTTCTTGTAATTATGAGTTTATAACTCGCAATTCTGATTTTATTTCTTGTAATTGCGAGTTTATAATACAATTTTGACATTTCTTGTAATTGTGAGTTTATAATACAATTTTGACTATTTCTAGCAATTGTGAGTTTATAATACAATTCTGACATTATTTCTTGTAATTGTGAGTTAATAATAAAATTTTGACTATTTCTGGCAATTGTGAGTTTATATCATAGACTGTAAAAAAAGATGGACGCCACGACGCCGCTTCCTTCCATTGTATTGAATTGAAGCCAAAATGGGCCGACGAATGGGCGCTGACACGTTACGCATTACGTCAAAAAAAAAAAAAAGTTTGGAGCCTGGGCATGCGCAGAAGGAATCGTCAGTGGAGCCGGAGGCGGAGTTGTGATATCAAACTTCCGCCCAGACGACTGCGTCATCATTCATGTATTTTAAATAGACTATAAAAATTATACACAATTTAAAAGTCTACCTATAAAATAATAGGCTATTCTGTTTCTAGAGCAATAATACTTTTGAAACAGCAAATTCAGTAGATAAACTCAATATAATATGCCACTAGAAACAACTCTAAATAGCCAGAAACGGTCCTGCCATTTTAAATCATGTTCAATAACGTTACAGGAGATCGATTGCTGTAATTAGAGTAAGCTATCATTAGTTTTGTCCTGCTAATTATTATTTTATACCCATAAAAATAATAAGTAACTGCCAGATAACGATCACCTGCTTTTTCCCGACATGGTTAACATTAGGTGTGTTATCTTAACTAATAACATTTATTAATTAGCTTATAACGCCCACATTTAATATTACAGAAAAAAAGTTCAGTGATCCATCAGATCCTGTAGGTCGGTTAGGACAGTTTACTGCTGAACAGCTCATTTTGTTGGTGTTAAATAACAAAGAAATCGAAAATTAACAGTTAGTTAATACATCTTCAATCTCCCCTCGAAGCTCTGACCGTCCTCAGACAAGCTGTCAATCAACTGCGAATCATGACGACACGCCCCGTTTTTATAGCATCAAATTGCTAGCTAAAATCTAAATCATCACAAAAACGAACAATTTAATATATATCAGCGTGATAACAGCTACCTTAAATTACCAAAACCATCTTTCAGAAAGTTTTATTTGAAGCACAATGTATTTTTAAGTTTTCACTGAAGTCTCATTCGACTGCATTGAGAGGGCGGGGTTTATGACCTGTACTGCATCCAGCCTCCAGGGGGCGATCAAAGAGCCCGCAGCTTCACTTTTCAGGACGTATGAGACACACCCGATTTATATCTTGCAATTCTGACTTTATTTCTCGTAATTGTGAGTTTATAACTTTGAGCCCGTTTATACACTCACTTGCCGGTCATTTTGAGTTCGTCGCCGACCGCATGGCCACCGCCGCCACCTGGACTCCCATCATGAGGCGGACCGCCATTCATCTGAAAACCTTCCCCTCCGGCAATAATGTTTTTGCTAAAAACACAAAAACACAAACTTAGTTTGTTTCATCAGTTATCAGCTGTCATATAGTTTATTAAACTGACAATCAACAGATGAATTACACTGTAAGATCAATGGTTGCCAGTACCGTTTATCAGCAGACGGGATGGATTTAGGAGGTTCGATCCTGATATCAGGATCCCACTCTCCTGGAGGAAGAACAATGACTTCATCCAGGAACTCATCAATCCCTGCCAGCAGGTCGCCACGATCTTTCGCTTTATACGCTATGTCATGAAACACCTACAGGACCCAAAATAAAAACAATGAACTATAATAAATACTGCAATAATGCACTTAAACACACGAATAAGTAAACTTTCACACACACCTCATCAGACATGAGCGTGGCGATGGCACGTCCGATCTCACGGTATGATTTGGCCTTTCCTTTGGGCCCCAGCAGAATAAAAAGGAACCTATAAATACACATACATATTGTTCCAACTATAGCAACAGATTTATGAATTGCACAGCTTGAAATAGCGAGTTGGTTACCGTGTGGGAACAGGAACCTCGGTGAGACCTCCTAACATGAGGGACTGCTGAAGACGCACAAACGCCACAAAGGGGGAGTCCAGAAAATCCACCTCTCCGACCAGCACGTTTGACGCCTCTGCATCCCGAGGAATTTTCTTCATGAACTTATTATTCAACTGCAGAGAGAAGCAATTAGAAAAACATATTTTTCAGTACATTCACTGTGTGCACTTTTTTAATTCGTTGGTTTGTAGATCTGGTTCTGAAAATCACTGGAATCATAATCGCACAGTGTTCGTTCGTTGGCCAAAGGAGAACTGCCCCCCTGACTGAGCCTGTTTTTTTCTCTCCATTCTGTCACCTGATGGAGTTTGGGTTCCTTGCTACTGTCACCTCTGGCTTACTTAGTTGGGGACATTAAAGCTGCAATCTGTAAGTTTTGCCTCTTTGCTGCCATCTCTGTTTGAAACCTGCAATTGCAGTTATTTGCAGAATTATCATCTTTACGTGGATTGTGCATCGGCACGACTCCTCAGCGCGGATGAATCTAATGTTTTTGAGGAGAATGTGTCGCTGTCAGTCACCGCACCGGAGGATACTGTACTTCGAATCACAGATTGTAGTCCTGGAAGTATGACCAAAATACCGGAAAATGTAATCTGAACAAGTAAGTAACAAATCTGCCACTTTTGTTCTGACCAACTGAAAAAAATAGCATTACAATAAATCGTGCTACCAATGGTGATTAAACCTAACGATCGCTTAGCTCATATCACATCAAACCGTGCAAATTATTATTCGGGCCCGAGCACCGATGGTGTGAGGACCCTATTGCAATTGCTCGGTCAATTATTATTTTTCTCCAAAATGAAACACATTTTTTTTAGGGCCTAAACGTGCTTGAAAACTCATGAAACTTTGCACACTGTCAGAAGTGGTGAAAATGTACATCTGACATGGGTTTCAGAATTAGGTGTGGTAAAATGGCTCGATAGCGCCACCTACAAATGTTCAATTAAGCGCCCTTCGCACTACATTTCATGTACAAGTATGACATTCGTTAGACACATGTAACAGCCCAATACCTACAAAAAAGAAAACCCAACAGGAAGTGAGATATTTTGAATTTTCTCTAAAAAATTTTTTGCAGTTTTTGCCATTTCCAGACATAGTACTTTAACAAACTCCTCCAAAAGTTTTAATCAGATCAACATCATATTTGGTCAGTCTAATATAAAGGCCTTTGTGATGTTAAATTGCGAAGATCTAGAGTTTTCGCTGAAGGGTGTGTCCGTGGCGGCCTGACAAAATTCAATGTTTAGCCATGAAACAGGAAGTTGTTGTAACTCAGGCATACAATGTCCGATCTGCCCCAAACTGAACATGTTTTATTAGAGTCCTGACCTGAAGACATCTACATGACAATATTCAGTTACAGTCATAGCGCCACCCACTGGCAACAGGAAGTGGCATGTTTAACACTGTGATGAACTACTTTCAACATACTAAAATATGCAATTGAGTGCTAAACATGCTAGAAACAATCTAAAACATGCTAGCAACACTTTAGCTGAGTGCTAAAGCATGCTATTATCATCATGAAACAGAAAGTTTATGTAACTCGAGCATACAATATCCAATATAGCAGGAAGTGTGGCAAATACAAATGACTGACATTGTCCTCCTATATTTATAAACTTAAATGCATATTGCCCAGCATGCTCTGTTTTCCTAAAGCCACCGGGTCGTGGTGGCACGGGTGCAAGGGTGCTTTCATCGCTGCTTGCAGCTTTAATTATTGTTATACTTTGTTCTCAAATTGTTCATGTTAACAACATCAGCACTGCATGACTGTGTGTATTTAGTGTGTATTAGTGTTACCTGTAAACATTGTATATAAACAGACGTGACATAATGACACAAAGATGAATGGCGGCATGCTCAAATTTCCCGCAAAAACCTACCAGTACCACTCAAATTAGAAAACATTATGACAAGCATACCGTTGTGAATCGGGCTAAGGCAAGGAGATAGTTTTGAACACTGGCTGATTATGTACTTGCTCAAAACTGGAATTTGGATAATTTTTAACCAAAAAAGTTACAGACTGCAGCTTTCAATTAATGATAAATGATTTTTAATACTTTTAGTGTAAGTTAACAATAACAAAACTGTTTCAGGCTGTTCATTTTATATTTATTTATATGTATATAAAGCAATATGTTGCATGAAAGTGTAAAAGTAATACATTTACAATGGAAGCTTTAAGTATATCTCTATATACCTTATAAACCATGTTCAAATCTACATTGTTTCTTTCTTTCACACATTTATCAAAAGAAGTGATACGTCTCTTTATGAGATCACATTTCAGTGAAATATAAAAGACTGGTAAGATTTAAGCAAGTGGGAAAGAAACAAGCTCACAACTAGTATAAACAAAAGCATCATAAAGCACTTCATTAGCGATGAACGCTTGGATGACAGACAGCCAAGAACACACACAGACACTCTGACACAAAAGAGGCCTTGTGTTTGTGTAATGTTTGCGGTCTGAGTGATTTTAATCTGAGGTTATCAGCATAATTACTGCAGTAGCGAGAATAACACACAACAGGAGCTCTATGCATTTGACAAGGCACTCCGCTAATCCACAAATATTGACGCAACTGACGACAGCAGCTATGTTTTGTCCTTGTGTGAAAGACGGCCACTGAGTTTCATTGTGCACTACTGCGTTTGAAGAAAGAGTTTCTTTTGTATTATTGCACTCACTCCTGTCCTAGAGATGTCACGCCCAGGGCTGTATAGCCTGTGTAACCAAACTTCCCACAGCAGAAACAGTCATTTATCCTGCCTGTCATGAACTCTTGGTGGGAGAATCTCACAAAGCCTGTCGTGAACACACCTGGTTCACAATTCAATAAAAAATAGCACAAAATTTAAAGAAAATAAAGGCCATTTTTTAAACTGTTTTCTTGGCTATGAAGAATATTTCCCCATAATTTTCATTAGTGAAACGCCCCCCCAAAAAAACTCTAAAATTATTATTATTTAAATGTAAATATTATAATATATTATACACTGCCCAGCCCAAAAAAGTCACTGTTTGGATTTAAATAGGCAAATATTTAAGAGTTTATGATTGTATCACTATTACAGTGATTATTATGTTTCTAGCATGTTTGGCAAGTTCTTCTAACCCTAACTGATGGAGTGTGTAGCTTTTCATTTCTTAAACAACTGTGTAGGAAGACACATCATGGCCATATTCCAGGATGACAATGTCAAGATTCATCAGGCTCAAATTGTGAAAGAATGGTTGGGAGGGAGCATGACGAATCATTTTCACATGTGAACTGACCTTGAGTCCAGACCTTAATTTCATTGAAAGTCTTTGGGATGTGCTGGAGGAGACTTTACAGAGTGCTTAACTCTTGCATTGTCAATACAAGATCTTATATTATATTAATAATTGTTATTACATATTATAAATAAATTTACACTATTATATAATTAAATATATATATATATATATATATATATATATATATATATATATATATATATATATATATAGTATATTTTTATAATCAATTTAAATATTACTATAAGTATTGTTGTTATTTAAAAATATTATATATATTACATATTATATTTATTATATTATTATTATTAATTAGATTTAAATATACTTATATTTAGTATATACTTAAATATACTAAATATACTTAAATATAATTATACTACTAATAATTGTTCATATTTTAAATATTATATAATAATATTATAAATAAATATACATTATTGTATTATTAAATTGCAAATAATTTATATTTTAATATATATAATTTATTATATATAAATTATATATCTTATTAAAATATTTACAATAGTTACTATTTAAATATTACTATATTTACTGTTATCTTTTAAAATAATATATATTATATTTTAATATGTTAAATCAGCATTTATGTATCATGGTAGTAATTGCTGATTTAAATAAAAGAAATATAATAATAATAAAAAAAGAGAGAATTTAATGAGAACAAGCATTAAAAACAAGGAGAATTATATAAAAACTTAAAAGTAAAAAATGTCTGTATGCATAACAGTAATGATAATTTTGGAGGAAATGTGCTTAATTGTCAGGAAAATATTTTCTTTTAATATTCAAGATGGAAAATATAACTTTTTATTTTTTCTTTTGATTTTGGAAATAAAAATGTGACCTGGACACAATGAGATTCACGATGATACTCTAACACACTTTACCCTTATGTCTATGGTAAGACCCAACAATATTTTCTTGCAGAATGAATCTACATGTGAAGAAACAGTTAATTAACACACACACACACACACACAGTGAGAGAGAGAGAGAGAGAGAAAGAGAAAGAGAAAGAGAAAGAGAAAGAGAAAGAGAAAGAGAAAGAGAAAGAGAAAGAGAAAGAGAAAGAAACACACTTCAAAGTACCTGCTCTTTCTCAGGCTTGTCTGAGAGATCGTTGAGGCTGTTGGAGGTCAGGTTACGGTGCGTCGTGGCTGGACTACCTGCAGAAATCGTACAAGGTCAAAGGTCAAACAATGATCCACTGCTCAAACTCTAAAACACGTCGTGGAAAATACAGAAAAATTCTAAGAAACAAAAACGCCCAAGATTTTCAAAGAAAAATTACTTTGTATATCTATCTACATCTCAATAGATTCCTTAACTAACTTGTTGGGCAGGTTACAGAGAACTAAAACTCCCCTGTAATATATATATATATATTTATTTATTAAGAGATTAGACTGATCTTGTGATGATGATGATGATAATAAATAACAGTCATTGAAACAACAACAATAACTTCATGGGAACTTTTCCAAAACATTCCTAAAGTGTTTATAATGTTGTGCACATACAAAAGGATTTATTTTAGCCCTTATCTACAGATTTACAGTGGACTAGACCTGATTTTCAGCAGCAATCTTACAGAGAACCAGATAACAGGATAGAAACAGCAAATCTAGCATGAATCAGTCTAAATCTTCAGCTACAGACTTACAGAGAAGTCCCATGCTGTTGCTTCTCTGCATCTGAATTTGCTCGTCAGGGTCAAAGTTGATAAAGCAAGGCACAGAGTGATCAAGAGGACGCGCTTCACACACCGAGAGAGAAAGAGAAAAGACAGGGTGCATGCATATCAATCAAGACAAGAGGGAGGGACAGGGAAGAGAGAAAAGAAAGCATTAGAGCAGAGAAATCAATTAAAATAAGGTTCAAAGCGCTGATTCAGAATTGAATTTAAGCTTCAAATTAAAATGGAAATAGACAACATTCACAAACACCCAATCAGCAATCAGTTTAGAAGAGAAATGATCACAGTTTGAAAGGAAATACCAACATTTTCTGAGAGAACAGAGTTAGAGAAGCTGTGAAACTGCTATACATATTTATAAATAATATATTTATACATTATTTATCAGCTATCCAGCATTTAAAATGGTTACTAGAGTCAAGTTGGACTTTTGAAAAAGTAGTCAGCTACATTAATTTGAAAGCTAAATACTAAAATAAAAAAAATAAAAAACTATATAACTTAAAAATAAAAGTACTGAAAACATTTATTAAAAATAATATATATTTTATTAATATATAATATAATAATATATATCAATGATTATTTTTCTTTTGATGAGTCGTTAATTTATATGAATAATCCAAAACAACCGATTCCCTAAAATAAATTAAATAAAAATTGTGTGTGTGTGTGTGCGTCTGAGAGAGCGTTTGATTATTTCTTCAGTTCACCCGACTGTAAACTTGTTCAGTACATTAAAAACAATCTTGTAACATTGCACCACTCCTTGGAACAAACACCTTGTTTCTGGAAAAGTTACAATATTATGATAACATCTGATCTATTGTCAAGCTACTGAAGAATGCAGTCAACATTTCTTGACATTTAGACAACACTTCTAGTTCTTATGATAACAAACATGTTTTTCTTTGAAATAATGCGAGTCAATGAATCACAATAAGGCCAGGCATGTGTGTACACTGAAAAGAAAACGGTGTAGGATTTACTTCAAAACAATTTTCAATTGCAAGTAAATTTTTACAAAGAGTTAAAAGGAAACAGCATGTAAAAATATTGTAAAAACAAGAACATTGTTGAACATGTTCTTCGGCTCCGTGTGATTGTGTAGATAATGCTGACAATGTTGATTCTTGTTTTATTACGAGCTCTGTCACATTCTCTTTTTGCCAGTTTATTTACGGGTGATTCCCGTTTGAGATTTAGCTGCTCCATGTCAACCTCTCTCACTCATTTTGACAACTAACCTCTGCCACTCCCACACTAGACACGCGTCAAAGTAGCCGGAACAACTTTTCTCTATTTATGAATATGATAATATATACACAGGCGAGTGACATATACAATTTCCCATGAATATATACACTTATAATAGGCTTACATGAATCAGCGTAAGACAAAAACACGATGAACAAAAAAAAGTTACATATTGTACCTTTAAAGGAACACTCCACTTTTTTTGAAAATAGGCTCATTTTCCAACTCCCCTAGAGTTAAACAGTTGAGTTTTACCGTTTTCGAATCCATTCAGCCGATCTCCGGTTCTGGCGGTACCACTTTTAGCATAGCTTAGCATAGTTCATTGAATCTGATTAGACCGTTAGCATCGCGCTTAAAAATGACCAAAGAGTCATTGATATGCAATGATATTACGCAGCACCCGTGAGCCCCTGCTTGCACAGGGAACGTGCCTTGCAACCATGGAGACGTTTGTGAGAGACGCTGCATAATATCATTGCGCCTGCTGCAGCCATGGAACGGCAGCAAAGTTCCTTGATTATTACGCCAGAATGAGAGTATAGTTCCTAGCCATATCAGCCTAGAAAATCACAACTTTTCATTTTCCGTCGGTCTTAGTACACGATTTAACTACAGAAGAGTCAAGTTTTAAATAGGAAAAATATCGAAACTCTTTGGTGATTTTTAAGCGCGATGCTAACGGTCTAATCAGATTCAATGAACTACGCTAAGCTATGCTAAAAGTGGTACCGCCAGAACCGGAGATCGGCTGAATGGATTCGAAAACAGTAAAACTCAACTGTTTAACTCTAGGGGAGTTGGAAAATGAGCCTATTTTCAAAAAAAGTGGAGTGTTCCTTTAAGTTAAGCTAGTTAAGCAAATTACTTGAAACATGATTAAATTAAAGTATTAAAGGTGCAATAGGACACTTTTTGAGAGGCTAGCAATAGCGATTTAACTTTCAATTCATAAGATCCCATCCTCCCTTCAGGGCTTCTCCAAAGCCACGCCTCCTCCAAAACACATGAACGCGCATGCACACACAGCTGCTCATGGCAAAGTGTCGCGAGAAACAGTGTTAAACTACATCAAGTCTCAAAGCACATAACATTACAACATTAATGAACCTAAACAACTTAGGCCCTGTCCACACAAACACGGGTATTTTCAAAACTGCAGCTTTTTCTATGCAGTTTGGCCGTTCGTCCACAAACAAACGCAGTATCTGAAACTGAACTGTTTTGAAAATTCCTGCCAGGGTGAAGATATTTAGAAACTCCGGTTGCAGTGTTGTCGTGTAGATGGTGAAAACTGAGATTTTAGCTTGCGAAGAACTGGTAATAACCTTTTTTCCAGGCTTATGACTGGCCAACATGGCTTTACGGTTAGGGTTATATCGTCACCTGTTGGTTTGGCAAGCTCTTGACAGTGCTTCATAGCATGTTTTTGTGTTTTCATGGGATATATAATGAACTTAAACAACTTGTACCTGACTGCTGCAGATTCATTTCGATGCTGATACTGTTGACATGGAAATGCATAATTCCGAGTCTGAGGGTGTGAACAGCTCCCTCACGGGTTTCCATCTTTTAATTATGGTAGTTATGGCATTAACGTAGCATAAGCTCATTGTTTTGATTCGGCAGGAACTGTAAAAGGTGGCTGCTGTTTGTTTGTGCTGCTCTGTGACTGACCTGTCTACATAAACTCTGCATTGCCTGAAACGCAAACATGGTGCGCGAGAGGTATGTAACATACGCTTTCACAGACAAAATATATATTTATAAAAATACATTTAGACCGTTTAACATAGTGAGGGCTATCAGGATATGAGGAGACTTTCAACCAGCATAACAAAAAATATTTCTGTAGAGAATCACTTATTGCACCTTTAACATTTTTCTTTTACTATCGAGATCAACAGCTCAGTTTCAGCAGCAAATTTCAGAAACCAAAACATGTTCTAATACATTTCTAGAGGTTTCTAGTTTTTCCTGGTAGGGTCTCAGGTTTAATTGTTGTGCATCTCTTCAGCACATTTGATTACTTCCGATTTTGAAACATCAAAGCATTTTCAGTTTTGCACTGTGCAAATGTGCTTTTTATTTCACCCACAAGACTGTTGGAAAACATCTGTACCGCTGTGAATGCAACCTTTTGTAAAATGAGAGAGAGACGTGTGGATTGATTGAGCAGATAGATGCTGATGGTGAAAGTGAGAGGAGAGATGTGGAAACCGATAGAGTGTAAGCGAGAGGTTTAATGTGGCAGCTGCGTTACCGTTCTCCTGGCTGCTGAACAGGCGACTCGCGCTCGACACGCTTTTTCCAATATCTGCCAGCGAACGCAGGTTGGACTTCTTGGTCTGGTGGCGATGTTTCCGGAGTAAAGTGTACATGACCATTTCCTTCAGTTCGGGCTTTAGCTGCCCGGTCTCGATCTGATTGTCAGTGATGATCTCTGTAAGACAGAGACAGATTTCATCAGGCATATACTTGTGCTTTAAAAACCCCAGAAACAAAAACAAAACTCGTTTTTAAGATCGCTTTTAAGCTCTTAAGAACCATAAAGCAATTCAAGATCCTTATACACCCTAAAAATGGTTCTTGAAGAGGGTTCTTTGCTGAACACTGAAGAACCTCATATGCTGAAGAGCAGTTTTACCAACGATCTGCTGAAGTGAGTTTGCCTCCAAGTCCAGCATGATGGTTCCTTTCTCGATGCAGTTTTTTAGTTGGAAGAGCGAGTGAAGGGACAGAGTGGCCACATGGGGTTTACTCCACCGTTCTCCACCCTTCTCCACCTTCTCCTCAAACTTTATCCATCTGAGAAAAACACATAAAACACATATATGTTCAGACAGCAGCTGAATCAAATTTAGAGAGTGACCCTGTACAGTGACATTATTCCAGGTACTGCACTAGCTTATAAAAATACCATGATAATACAATTTTGGGGGGCACTTACCACAATAATATCAGGTTTTTTCAGCATGTATTATGATAATGTGCTTTGTGCAATGAGAATATTACATTTTTGGGACATTTACCATCATAATACTCCCATTTATTGTTGATCATGCACCTTAATTATACTATGGTTTTACCATGGTGCATACATGTATATATGTTTTGGGCATGTTCTATAGTAATAACCATGTTTCTATATTAATTTTGGTCATCTACCATGGTGTATCATTCTTTGAAGTTAGTTTGGGGTCAGATTTTTTGTTTTTGAAATTTATACATCAATGCTGCATTAAACTAATCAAAAGTGAATCAAAAGACATTTATAATATTACAAAAGATTTGTATTTCAAATAAATGCTGTTCTTTTGAACTTTCTGAATCTGTATTCATCAAGAAACTGTTTTCAACATTGATAATAATAATAAATGTTTCTTGAGCAGCAAATCAGCATATTAGAATGATTTCTGAAGGATCATGTGACACTGAAGACTGGAGTAATGATGCTGAAAATTCAGCTTTGATCACAGGAATAAATTACATTTTAAAATATACATAAATAAAAGAGCAGAAGAGACTTATACTCTTACAGACCCCAAACTTTTGAATGGTAGTTTATATGAATATGGCAGTCGTTCAATATCATGGTTTTACCATCAATATACCATGGTACAATCACGGTACTGTGTTTGCAAGGACATGAAGACTTTATATTTTTGTTCATTTAAGCTTATACCATTTGGCAAAACAGAAAGACAGAGACCGATAGCTGCATAACTTTGCCTTTCTGCTGACTAACTGAAAGCTATTTGATGTAAAATAAGAATCAAAATGATTCAAAGCTTCTTAAAGCTCTTCTGGCCCTGTTATTAGCTTACCCATGTCTGCTTGAGCGAGTATCTTAGAGAAACGATACCCAACCACACACAGATATCCTTCAAAGCCCTGTAATCTTGTGCAGAGGGGCTGTTGAGCTGAGTTTAGCCAAGCGTGGGTATGATATTTGAGACAAAAGTGATACATACTCACCCTCTCACACACATACACACACACTGCAGCCTGCGGTTACCTGAGACACAGGTGAACCCAGAGACCCATGAGAACTCTGGGAACCCTGTGCTGGGTTTGTGCATCCCAACACACACACGTGCACACACAAAACACAATGGGCTCTTTGTTAGCAAATGGTTTCATTTCAACATGATCCAGGTAGATTTTAACATGTAAATCTGGAACATGCAAATTCGAAGAAAGAAACGGTGTGCAGTAGTCGATCCATGAAAGGATTTTATGTCCATCAAATGATGCAACATTTGTGTGAAACACAAAAACCTGCAATGTGAGATTAAATATATCCATTCTATAAAATATGATTTCATGTTGCATTTTAATTTGTTGTATTTGCATGTCCATATAACCCAAATAAATAAATAAATAAATTCTAAAACTTTGCCATGATAAAATATGCACTGGTTTTCCTTTCATAAATTACATAATAAATCACATTTATGTAAAATAAATCAAAATAAAATTGAATAAAATTAAATAAAAATTAAATTTAAAAATTAAAATTAAATAAAAATTAAATAACACAAAAAACTAAAAATAAAAAATATATACAAGAAATAAAATAAAATAATAAAATAAAAATTATTTATTTATCTTTTATCCCTCCCACCCTATTATTTACCTCGAAATAATAGTGAAATGTCAGTTTGAATGTCATAATAAAAAGAAAGTGACATCAAGAGTTTTCAGAGAAGCAAATTTCAAAAGCTTGTTCAACTAACATTTAACATCCGCAAGTTATTTTTCATGTTTCATGTTCAAATATAAAATATCCAAACCATGTTTCCCCTTGTCATTAAAAAAAAAAAAAAAAAATCACCTTTACAAAATATTAAAAGGCACCCGTTTCACTCAAAAACATGATTTAGCTGTTAAATAACAGTTTCAGTAATTAATTACTAGTTTGCAAGGCCTGTCTTTGTGTGTGTGTTGGTCAGTTGATATGTTCGTGGCAGGAAAAGACCTGGAGATCGTCTGTCACTCAATCCACACAGGAAATCAAAACTACTCGGACCAGATAAAAGCTGCTTTGTCTTTTTGCTGACGCGTCTTTCCTCGGTTTCTTTGTCTCTTGCTTTTTGCAAGAGATCACTAGTATATCTAGCCAAAATAGTAAAAATGTTGTCATCATTTACTTACTCCCATGCTGTTTATGTGAAAAACAAAACAGTCTGGAACAATGGCAAGTAGATTTTTGGGGGCAATGTACTATTCCCTTAAGTATCAATATCAGTACCTCTCCTTAAGTCCAGATCTTTTCCTCAGAAACATTTTGTTCTTGTGTTATTTGTTACTGTTTTCTGCTTAACCCTTATTCTGGAGTCAGAACGCTTATCCAATAGCATACGTGAGCGGCGCACAGTCAGGAATGTGTGAAATCCTAAGAACAGTCAAGTGGCACACTAAAATCGTGAGCACTTGGTAAATGACGTGAGTGTTGAATACTTCTGTTGCTTTAGCAGAGACAAACAAAAGGGTCTCCCCCTTTCAAGCGTGTGTTTCTGACCTGAAAAACCTGAAATTTGAAAATGATAGTTTGTAAAGAAAATGATGGCTTTCCTGTGGCTCAAACAGTAGAGCATGACGTCATGATCAAATGTATAACTTAAGCTGCTTTGGAAAAAAGTGTCTGCCTTGAAAACCGCAGACTTGGTAACACTGAATAGGCTAGAAAAATATTCCTCTTCTAACAATAGAAGAAGAAAGTTTACGTTAATAACCACTATAGCACCCCTTGTGGCCATACTGAGAATACAATGTGACCTGTGAAATCGAGATGCATTTTTGTTCAGTCTAATCTCCTATTTAATACATTTCTTGTGTTTGTTCACTTCACCTGGCTGTTTCCTTCCACTCCATCTCTTGACCGTCGACGGCAAGAAGCTCGTCGAGTTCGGTGAAGAGCTGCGGCGGAGGTGGGCCGCTGTCATCTTCCCCCAAAATAAAGCGAATCCGCTCTGCTGCCGGAGAAACTGACGAGAAAACAACAAACCAGGTGTGAGATAGGCCAGCTTATAATATAAAGACTGCAAGCCAATACAATAAAATCCAATAACAGAAACAAACAATAACACAACAGTACAATAGCGCTCTGTCTGCTTAAGGTGTGACGGTAGCAGAAATCAGTGGTTGTTTCCTGCATAGGTGTTATGTAACATCAAGATGAATGAGCTTTCTTGTAAATTTAAGTGTGTTACACCCAAAAAGCGGTCAGTACGTGAGACTTTATTTCCTGGATAAACAGAAATAGTGTTGCGAAAGCAGACAGAGCCAGAACTGACCCCTCTGTGAGATTTCAATCTGAATTTTACAGGGAAGTAGCCTTGAGATGCAAAGCACAAAATAAATGACAGAGGAAAATGCATGAAAAAGCCTGTGTCAGCATTTCTCATAACCACAATGTTGTATATTTTGTAAAGTGAAAGTTGCGCCACGCCTTCTCTAAACGTGTACACATTTAAATTACAAAGACTCAATTTTCCACACAGGCAGGGCCTTTTTTAAAACGTAAAACTAGACAAAACAAGTGGTTTAAGATTAGACTTTTAGGACACTGATGATATCTGTGTCTATGTCTGGGAAATTAGGTCTAAAATACAATGATTTCTGGCCTTCCCTGCTAGTAAGGGAAGTCAACACATGGGGAAATCTCTCGTTTGCATTGCAACAGTGACTCAACTGGATATTTTAATTCAAAGTCTGCATTGGGACATACAAAGTGTATTTGCGTGTGTATCAACGCAGGTCAAGCGTGTTTGCAGATGTGCATGCTTCTTTTCAATAGCCTCAGGTCAAGGTAAAGACAGGTAGGGACAGGGAGCATAAGAGAATTCTTTCAAAACCAATAAAAAAATCGTACCGTCCCCAAACTTTTAAACATTCGTGTCACAATGTCCAATGTCCAAGTACAACTATATACATATCAAATCATATCATGCATGACTAATATAGCTAAGTTCTGAATTTCTGAATGTCTCTGTCAAACTCATAATTTCAAATTGCCAACTCTGAATTTTAGGAAAGTTCTGAGTTTTTCCACTTGACTGTTGTGACATTAAATTAAATCAACTTAGTATTTTCTTATCACATACCAACACTACAGTAGATGGATCTATTTTGGAATCTTTTGAACTTCTTTTAACAAGAAATGAAAAAACATTTAAAGGGGACATATCATGAAAATCTGACTTTTTCCATGTTTAAGTGCTATAATCGGGTTCCTGGTGCATCTTCCAACCCAGAAAACGTGAAAACTCAGTAACTTTGTTTTGGCAAACCTTTCTCTGCAAGCAGAGTGTGATGCAGGAAGGGGATCTTATTGTAATATTACCGCCCCTTAAAGGGTTAGTTCACCCAAAAATGAAAATTATGTCATTAATGACTCACCCTCATGTCGTTCCAAACCCGTAAGACCTCCGTTCATCTTCGGAACACAGTTTAAGATATTTTAGATTTAGTCCGAGAGCTTTCTGTCCCTCCATTGAAAGTGTTTGTACGGTAGACTGTCCATGTCCAGAAAGCTAATAAAAACATCATCAAAGTAGTCCATGTGACATCAGTGGGTTAGTTAGAATTTTTTGAAGCATCGAAAATACATTTTGGTCCAAAAATAACAAAAACTACGACTTTATTCAGCATTGTCTTCTCTTCCGGAATCCTTTCCATTGAATTGATTCCATCGAATTGATTCCATTGAATTGATTCCATTGAATCCTTTCATCTGTCGGCGTTGGTAATGCACTTTTACGTCGCCATGGTTGTTTTTGGCGATTAGGACATCAGCGACATGCACACTTACGCACCATTTTAAAAAATATAGCAATACCAAAATACAAACAATGTAGAATAGCTTGAATACAGCGTGCGTCTCCCTCAGACTGTAAACGAAGCTCGGGCGCACCAGATAACATGTCAGCAGCGTCTTACGTCAGCAGCGTCACTGCGGAGTCGTGAACCACACTCCGGAGCAGAAGGGGGCGGTAATGCACTAATAAGCTGGATGCCGACCGCCGTAAAACAGGAAAAAAAGAAGAAGAAGCAGCAGCAGAGTCGTGAACGCGGATTGACAACAGACCCGGAAGAGAATACAATGCTGAATAAAGTCGTAGTTTTTGTTATTTTTGGACCAAAATGTATTTTCAATGCTTCAAAATGTCGTGGATGTCCTAATCGCCAAAAACAACCACGGCGACGTAAAAGTGCATTACCAACGCAGACAGATGAAAGGATTCAATGGAATGAATTCAATGGAAAGGATTCCGGAAGAGAAGACAATGCTGAATAAAGTCGTAGTTTTTGTTATTTTTGGACCAAAATGTATTTTCGATGCTTCAACAAATTCTAACTGACCCACTGATGTCACATGGACTACTTTGATGATGTTTTTATTACCTTTCTGGACATGGACAGTCTACGTACATACATTTTCAATGGAGGGACAGAAAGCTCTCGGACTAAACTGTTCAGCTTTGTTGTTGTTGAGCAACCGAAGCGTGAGCTGTTAAAGCTCCGCCCTCTTTTGCAAAGTGGGCCAGGAGAAGCAGCTCATTTGCATTTAAAGGGACACACACAAAAACGGCGTGTTTTTGCTCACACCCAAATAGGCACCTTTATGACACACATAGAGACATATTTGCTTATTTGATGGTCAGATGTGATGTTCTTTGATGAAAAGACGTTCTTTGCATCACTTCAAATAACGCTGGAGAATATGATCATAAGATTTTGTTTATGTCAGAGCTGCCGTCATTGAAGCGAAAGAGCCATACCCAATACTAAGACGTTCTGAATAATCACTCAATTTGTTATGTTGATAATATAATATGCAATTAAAACAACAGTATTAAATTAGAAAAAATGCAAGATAATGGCACCAGAATTCATACTTGAAACATATTGAAGGCTTTTTAGCACTGTCTTTCTCTCTTTGTGCAGTTTAGCACATTTGGAGCATGCTAAGCTAAGCTAAACTAGCCAAAGCTGGACTATTGTTTTCATCCCTCAGTGGCCTGAAACAGCCTCTCCGGAGTAAATCAGGCCATGGTGTACAGAACAGAGAAGGGAAGAACATCCCTTTGGCCCATGTCTCCTAACCTGGGCTAAAAGTTAACACCTCTTACAACAAGTGGCTAAAATTACCCATTATACACTAGCATTTACTCAACACTGAAACTAGTGGCATTGTTGCCATCAGCTGACCACTAATACTAAATCCAGCCACAAATCCAGGCCATGAAAAGCTGTACAAACTATTTATGCGAGAAATGTGTTTGTTAGTTTAACCCAGTCACTTACTATAAGTAATGACTGTGTGAAATGCGGGATTTCTGTGCTCTCACACGATCTACAGTCAGAGAGCGGGTTCACCGAGGATAAACGCAGATAAAGGTGTCTATGTACTTGTTTAGCTTGATGCTTTGCCTTTTCAGCCATGTCACTGATTAGGAAAGATTAGCACACAAAGACCTTTAACTGAGGCTGTAAGGACCGCTTTATCTCATTCTCTCTCTCCATGACTCTCTGGGTCAGTCATATTTATTTCATTCACTCCCTGATTCTCCAGAAGGATTGCTCAGTGATAATCTGTAAAATATCTGTGAAGGTTTTCTTCAAAGACATCAAGAATGACTTGTAGAAATTTGTGATTTGTGAAATTAATACTTTTATTCAACAAGGATGCATTAAAGGCACAATATGTAAGATTTTTTCGATTAAAATATCCAAAAACCACTAGAACAGTGTTAGGCTATATATTATGTTGACTTGTGTACATATATTATCCCAAATGTTTCCAAGAAAGTTCCAGAGAAATAAGCTATTTTAACCAGGACACGAACTGTATAATGCCATTATACCCACGTTGCACAGCAGCCGCCGACTGAACGCAGTAGCATTACAACAACTTTCAACACATAAATGAATCTATTATGATAAAACAGCGCTGCTTTACCCCACATACACTTGACCAGAAGAAGCAGAAGTGGGGACTGTGGTATAATAAAAGTTCTGCTGCTCTCGAGCCATGTCTTGCGCTCGTCTCTCATTAGCAATAGCTCCAGCGGCCTCGTTTTTGCTCACACAGCACTCGGCCCTGCTCTGCTTCATACTACAGTAAGGTTAATAAAATGCATTATCTCAGGCTTGACCAGCAAATGCGCATGAAGCAACCAGAGCTTCTAATGGCAGCTGCAGTTACACAACATTACCAGTTGCCGATTGGCTCTTTTATTTAGAAGGCGGGACATATTCCGCCATATTTCGCGTTGCACTTTCTCCAATTCGTAGTAATATCAGTGCACCGTTTTTGTATATCTAAACAAATACTGTTTTGATCACATCAATAGCGCAGGCATGCATTGTTTCTTTATTTGTCACTTACTGAGTGGTTTGAGGATGCTGGAGGAGGGATCATCTGCATTCTCTGTGTCCGATTTGTCGCTCACGTTTTCCGTCAAACGTTCCCTCTTCTCTTTGTGATTGGATCGTCGCCTGTGTCGTCGGCGCCGACGGTAACTCTTAGGCACGTGAACGCCAATGTAGACTGTGTGATGACCTACGCACAGGGACAAGGCATGGTAAGATTACAAGATTACAAACAAATACACACTTACAAACACAGATACATGCATTTCAGAGTGATAGGTTAGAAATTAAAGCCTAAAAATAGACACACAGATAACCAGATGGTGTCTTTGCTTTAGTAAATACAGTGTTTTTTCTGTGTGTACATTTGTGTGCTACTGTTGAACTGTCAATGTATAATCAATTTGATGGAAGACAAAATCTGCTGACTTTTATTGCTGACTTCTGTGGAATTTTACACTAAGGATTTCAACATGCAAGGCTGTGTTAATCAGAGTTGAGATTTTTACACTATTAAAGGGCACAGACAGTGATTTGAGGCAAAAAAGCAACCGTAAGACATTAATTTTTAATGAGAGTCGGTCATTTCCGAGTTGAACTTTATACAAATAATTAGGTGCGTTTCCACCGCAGGAACTTTCCCCAGGAACTAGGGACTTTGGGGTGGTGCTCGGTGAGTTTCAACCGCAGGGACCAGGATCTAAATGAAGTTCCGGGTAAAGATTTCCCCCTCAGAAAGTCCCTGCTCAAGAGGTAGTACTTTTTCAAAGTTCAGGAACTTTCGGAGGTGGGACTTGGGCGTTGAACATGTTGATTGGTTGAGTTCACGCAGCATTTTAATTCAACCACCATATCTGTTGCGGTGTGTGCTGTTGATTGCTACTCGAATCAACAATGGAGTTTAAAAAATACGACAGATGGACCGACGATGAAGTTGAGGCTTTATTAAAGGGGTCCTGGATTATGATTTCACTTTTTTAACTTGCTGTTTGAGCATAAACAACATCTGCAAACTTACGACACTCAAAGTTCAATGCAAAGATATATTTTTTTTATAGAAATCGCTTTTTAAGGACTACAACAAACAGCTGGTAGGGACTACAACGAGCTTCTTCCTGGGTTTGTGACATCACTAACCCTAAAATTTATATAAACCCTGCCCCTGAGAACACACAACAAAGGGGGTGAGGCCATGTTGGGCTGCTTTAGAGAAGAAGAAGAGTTTTTGTAGAAGAGTGTTGTTACCATGCCGTCATTTTATGCCGGACTGCTTCACACATGAGGTTGACCCAATGCAGGATGCTGGATTACCATAGAGGTACCTCCAGTTTCATTCTAAAAGCTGTAACTTCTTCCTGAGTCTCTCCATCAGTGTCGACTCCGGTTTGAACAATGTAAGGCTGAACACCGTTACTGACAATCCTCATTTTGTCTGCGTGAGATTCTCCAGCTTTGTTGTTGTTGAGCAACCAAAGCGTGAGCTGTTTAAGCTCCGCCCTCTGCTGGAAAGGGGGTCGGAGCAGCAGCTCATTTGCATTTAAAGGGACACACACAAAAACTGTGCATTTTTGCTCACACCCAAATAGGGGCAAATTTGACAAGCTATAATGAATGATCTGTGGGGGATTTTGAGCTGAAACTTCACAGACACATTCTGGGGACACCAGAGACTTATATTAGATATTGTGAAAGGGGCATAATAGGTCCCCTTTAAGCTTGAGATATCCAGCGGGAACTAGAAAGTCGCACACAGTCCTATGTCACCGGACTAATTTGCCTAATCTTCACGGTACTTTAGACAGCAGTGGAAATGCAGACAGAAACAGGTCTGGGAGAAAAAGTTCCTGGGATGAATTGTTCCGGGTAATTTCGATGGAAACGTGGTTAATGTGATGTTCTCATTGATATCATTAACTAAAACTAAAACTATTACAAATTAGATTTTATTCATTGAAATGATGCTGAAATAAAATATTAAATGAAATAAAATGTAAATGAAAAACTTTAACTTAAAAAACAAAAGTTGCTGACTTGGAAACTTTGAAAAAAAAAATTAATTGAAGTATTAAAATTCTTAGAAGTAAAATAAACTGAAATAAAAATAAATTAAGCTAAATAGAAATATTATTAATATAATTAATAGTAAAAAATAATATTAATATCATTCTTATTAAAAATAAATTCATATTAATTCATATTAATGTTAAAAAAACTTTAAAATATTAAAAACTGATCTAAAACTAATAAAAATTACAAATAACAAAATTACTAAGACTTAAACTAAAATTAAAATTAAAAAGTAAAAAGGTAATATTCAAAAATTAATAATACTGTAATATATTTTTAATATTATTTTAAATAATATTATATTATTTTTTAATAGTATTTTAAATAATACCAAAACAACATTGATGTGACCAACAGGACCACACTGTGATTCACTTTCTAATGTGTTTGCATGAGTGAAACAGGAAAAATGGCTTGATGACATCAGCTGTGAAAAAAAGTCATTTCAGAGTTAAATTTTTACAGCATTTATTTTCTTTGGAAGAGCATGTACTGATCAATCATTCACAATAAGACCAGGAACATGTGTAAGAAGGTAAATCAATCTCACTGCGTTTCTGTGTTGGTATGATTTTGTTTGTTTTTTTCTGAAGGAAAAAAACTGACCCGTATCTCACACTTGTTAGATTATAGATAAATGGCAACAACTTCCTGTACAGCTGATCTCACAGGAAACAGCAAAACATCTCCAGGAAGTGGATGTAAAAACAGAAAGCACACACACTTAGATGAACACACTCAAAGATAATCACTCATCAGTCCAGTCATCCATCAATCATGCTTCAGTCATCCTTCACTTCATTCATTTCAGGTTTGACTTTAAACAAATAAGTCCACCAGTCGTTATCTGATAGAGCAGTGTGTGTGTGTGTGTGTCCATCATGTGAAAGTCCAAAGTTCAGGGACGACAAGAGAGAGAGAGAAACAAATATAGAAAGGGCATAAGTGTAAAATGCTCAAGTTTGCGAATGTGTGTTTGATCTGCTTTTGATGTGGAGATATTTTTAGATGTCTAAACTTCTAATACTTTATACATCCCACGACTGAGAGAGGAATTCACTCAGAGTGAACTGTGCCGAGTCAATTATTTGTTAGCTGCAAACAGACAAAAACTGGGGCTGCAAATTTGAATATGGCCCACACTGTCAGTATTCTATTTATTAAATATATTAAAATTATTCTATGATGAGCTACATTTACATGGAAAGAGCTATGACAATTTATTTTAATCCTGGAATGAATGAAAAATGGGTAAATTGACCATACAGGGTGTAATTTTTTAAACATTTTATCTATAATAAATATAATATAATATAATATAATATAATATAATATAATATAATATAATATAATATAATATAATATAATATAATATAATATAATATAATATAATATAATATAATATAATATAATATAATATAATATAATATAATATAATATATGGGTCAATGACGTGATGGGTCATTTTTTTGTCCAAAGGTCTTAATAATACAAAAAAACAAAAACATAGATATGACATCCAAAGTATGTAAGGTAGTACAACTAGATCTCTTTTATTGAAACCAAAAGGTTTTAATTATATTTTGCTACATATAAATGTATTTTAAAGATTTTGAAGTGTCAAAATGTCATTCGGTTTAACCGTCCAAAGGCCAATACAGCCATTTGATTTGTGATTAAAATATCTTAAAATGTAATAAATGAATATATTTTTTATTCTGGCATGATTTTATATCATCATATATCAACATAGTGCAAAATGGTATTAAAATTATGTGTAGAAGTCGTTTCTTTGTTATGAGAAATAATGTCCAGAAAAATGAATTTCACTGATGTCATTCGGAGTAACCAATATAAAGGGACCATTTTGGATCAAGTCATGCGGTCAGTATCATGTGACAGGATGTGACATCATTCAGACACCTACAAAGGACCACATGGTCATGAAGCAAAGTGACTAACTCTCTCTTCATGTTTTTACTTGCTCATACGCATCTCCCGAAACATCAGGTCATTCGGTACAACCGCTATAAAACATGGAAAATATTGTAATATTTTAAAAACTTGTACTAAATATAAAATGTTTGATTGTCCTTTTACTGGCTAGCTAGATATCAGCCTGTTAGCATTGTTTAAAAATATCGTCATTTGGTATAACCAAAGGTGTCATTCGGCAAAACCGAATTACTTTTTTGGTGACAAATTTTGTCCATCTTGTAAAAAATGACAAAAGCAGTGTTAATTGATTATAAAAACCACATAATCTCATTGTTAACACTGGATAAAACTTGAAAATTAATTATATCTCCATTGTGTTTTTTTGTACATGGTATGTGAATAAGATGAAGGGTTTTGCACTGAAATATACTATGCTAAAGTGACGCCCATTTAGTCAATTCCAGTGTGGAAACAGATTTTGTGTGTGTGTGTGGATTAAGATAGTAGTAAACATCTTCACGTGTAGAGCTTTGTTTTGTTACATCTGCAGCACTCATAATCCTCTTCCTGCCCTTGAACACAAATTATAACCAAGAATAAAAACAAAACAAAACAGCTGGTCCTCAAAAGAGAGTAAAACAGGAATGAGTGAAAGTGAACGTGAAACTCAATCCACAGCACCTAAGAGTCTTAGGGATCTGCGTTCGTCACTGAGACACAGGAGATCGTGTATCCCACAATATATTTAAGTGCAAGAACGTGTGTGTGTGTGTGTGTGTGTTTCGTACCCTCGACCTCCTCTTCACACACGTTTTTGATGTAGGACGCTCCCCTGTCCACTATGGCTTCATCCTCCATTCTAAAAAAGAAAAAAAACATAGAAAGAGAGGGAAAGTCAAATACAAAAACTATAACC
>VTFQ01000017.1:31088049-31165549 GCA_036281575.1 Ancherythroculter nigrocauda
TGCTTTAATAAAGTAAAAATCTTACATAGAGCCCCTTTAACTTTTAAAGGACACATTAAATTTATCAAAAGTGACAGTAAAGACATTTATATTACAAAAGACTTTCTTCTTTCAGACGAATACAATCAGAGTTATATTAATAATCACCCTGATGCTCCTAAGCTTTAAAAATGGCAGTGAACAGAAACCACCTGTTTGAAATTCAAAAAAGTGCATCCATCCATCCATCCATCATAAACGTACTCCACACAACCTTCCGTATTCAACTTAAGAAGAAAGCATCACTGGCATTTCGTCAGTTACGCTTGTTTCATAAGTTGAATAGGGAAAGCGTAGGACGTAGTGTAAGCATTTTGAACAGCGAGACGCGTTCCACTTTCTTCGTAAGTTAAATATGGAAGCCAGTCTGTCGGAAGCTAGTTATTTTACTTTGTAATGTGTTAAACATGGATTTTTTTTTTTTTTTTTTTTTTTTACACAAATGCATCGCTTCACTTCAGAAGGCCTTTATTAACCCCCCGGAGCCGTGTGGAGTAAGTCTATGATGGATGGATGCACTTTTTTGAATTTCAAACAGGTGGTTTCTGTGCACAGCCATTATAAAGCTTAGGAGCATCAGGGTGATTATTTATATAACTCCGATTGTATACGTCTGAAAGAAGAAAGTCATATACACCTAAGATGGCTTGAGGGTGAGTAAAGCTTGGGGTAATTTTCATTTTAAAGTGAACTAATCCTTTAAACGTTTGAATGGTAGTGTATATATACTAATACGTTATTTTCTTCAAAATATCTGATTTTTGGTTCCACAGAAGGAAAAAGTCATACGGGTTTGGACTGATTTGAGTGTGCATAAATGATTTTCATTTTGGGTGAACAATCCCTTTAAGGTGCCAATGAAACATGAACTCAAGCGGTTGAGGAATAATCCGCTGCCATTCCCAGCCAGCAGCCATTGATTGGTCATATAACATCTTAGCAGTTAGTTTAGATTAGCCAGTGTGTAAAGCTAGAGTTTAGTGCAGCGTCTGTTTGAGGCATTTGGAGTAGCAGATGGTGGGACAGTCAGGCCGAATGGTGTAGATTTCTTTAAATCCCGAGCAGCTAGAGCCAGTTAATCATTCCGACTGACAGGACTAACAGCGGAGCAGGAACAGAGAGGAGAAGACAAGAAGAGGAGAAAGACCAAAACAGCGCCTGAGACTTTTGGTGGACAGAACTGATCCATACAATCAATAATATCATCCTAAATTAATCAAACAAGTGCAGACTGATGTTTCTTAAGCAGCAAATCAGCATATTAAAATGATTTCTGAAGGATCATGTGACACTGAAGACTGGAGTAACGATGCTGAAAATTCAGCTTTGATCACAGGAATAAATTACATTTTTAAAATATAGTAAAATAGAAAACAGTTGTTTTAAATTGCAATCATTTTTCTGTATTTTTGATCAAGATTGCCAGATTAATATTATCAAATCGTTGTTTTGTTTGAAAAGCTTAGTAGCAAGTAAAGTGAACTGTATTTTCCACTTTGTTTTCTGTGCCAATAATTTAGGGGAAAAAAATATATGAATATATGGGAAATAATTTGCACATTTGGACAGATTATTTCATTTGTTACATTAATTATTGATCTTTGTTAATGTTAGTTAATAAAAATAAAATACGCCTGTTAGCTCAGGTCCATGAAATAATATTAACAGGTACAAGTTTTGATTTTAATAATGCATTAAATGTTAAAATTAACATTAACTAAGATTTATAAATGCTTTAGAAGTATCTTTCATTATTAGTTCATATTTACTAATGCAGTTAACAAATTAAACGTGTGCAACGATCAGGTTCTGGAAGTAAAAACTCCATTCATTTTCTCCATAGACTTTTAACGGTACCTTATAAATCTTTACAGACAGCCCCACTGTGAGCTACGAGGTTGTTAATCGATAGCATTGGCTTCTGTTGAAGCCATCAGCCCACATTAACTGTGTTTAACAGTGGAATTCCTGGTGAAAAACTACATTACCCATAATTCTGTACAAAAATTCCACCAATCAGAGAGATGAAACAGCAAATCAAGACAAAATATCTTATTAGCTCCGCCCACTCTCATAAAGTCATTCTCCCTTACGCTCTCAAATTACTTAAATGTGTATCTATGCATATTTTGCAATAAAGTAAAAATATATGTTTATATATACTTTTTTGTAGTGTTATAATTCATCTCACAGTTGGTCGGTTTGGTTCATGGCTTATAATGCTTTAAACTACGACTTTTTTGAAATCCCTATGGGAGAAGCGAATGGAAAAAACACTTGCGGTACCAACGCCTCTGAAAAAGTAGATGAGCACTAATGCACTCTATTGTAAAGTGTTTCCAGAAAAACAAACTGTGGTTGGTCACTTTACATATCAATAAAATGGTCTCTTTCTGTCTAAACGGGCAGTTTTTGACCAAAACCTCGACGTGACTAGATGACTAGCACTAATAACCATCAACCAGCCTGGACTGACACAGAAATTCACCTTCATTGAACACTCATTCAGCAGATCAGAGTGTGTTGAGAGTCTGTGTCTGTCCTCTTCCACTTTTCTCCTGTCATCTACACCTATTTTCCTCATTCCATGTGTAATCTCTCTTCCCATCAGTCCTATACAGCCATTCTTTCCTTTTTGTACAAGGCTTCCTTTGTTTTCTACAGAACTTTTTCTGTCTTCTGTCTCTACCTCAAATTATGTTCTCTTGCTAGTATTTTTCTGTCTGTTTCTGTTCCTCTTTTTAGTCTGCATCTCCTGCACACTGACAGACGAGATCAGGATGCAAGGATCCGGAATTAAACCCTGTCTTTAACAACTTACACAACACAGTAGTCCATACATTACACATAAAGGCTTTAAATAAAGTGTAAATGAAATTTCTATATCTTTCACATGCATATCAAACATACCAACATTTCTTTAAAATATTAAGAAATAAAATTTAGATTTTTTTACAAAATCATTTTAAAGATTGCCAGATTAATATTATTAAATCATTGTTTTGTTTGAAAAGCTTAGTAGCAAGTAAACTGAACTGTATTTTCCACTTTGTTTTCTGTGCCAATAATTTAGGAAAAAAAAAATATGAATATATGGGAAATAATTTGCACATTTGGACAGATTATTTCATTTGTTACATTAATTATTAATCTTTGTTAATGTTAGTTAATAAAAATAAAATACGCCTGTTAGCTCAGCGTTTTTAAAAAAATCATTTTAAATACATTTTTATGTATATGAAACATACTGACATTTCTTTAAAATGTTTTGTATACTTTTAAAGAATTCCTTTACATTTCATATACATATAAAAACACTGACATTTCTTAAAAATGTTTTATAAAAATATTGTTTTTATCATATATATATATATATATATATATATATATATATATATATATATATATATATATATATATATATATATATATATATATAAAAACACATTTAGAAAAAAAAATCTGTTTTTTGAATCATTTTAACATAATAAACATAAATTTCTTTAAAAATGATTTAAACGCTACAATTTAATTCTAAACGTGGCTAAAATTTATGGCCGAAAGAAATAATCTCTTATATCGTCTGATACATAATTTGGTTGATTCTACAGTGTAAAACATCACAGACGAGAATCTCTTTCTGTCACAATACAGTGGCATGATGGCAAATTTAATTTAGAAACTAGGTCAACACTTGTTTAGCATAGTGAAATAATGTATGTTAATGTTATGAATGATTATACAGAAGATTATACAGCAATTATTATGCAGAGGATTTGAAGCATTTGTATATTAAAGGGTTAGTTCACCCAAAAATTAAAATTCTGTCATTAATTACTCACCCTCATGTCGTTCCACACACGTAAGACCTTAAGATATTTTAAACACTTATGACGTAACGAAGCCTCGTTTACTGAAATCATGTGACTTTGGCAGTTTGATACACGCTCCGAACCACTGATTCAAAATAAAAGATTTGTAAAGCTTCATGAAGCAGTGTTTTGAAATCGCCCATTACTAGATATTGATGAATAAAGTCGTTATTTTGTTTTTTGGCACACAAAAAGTATTCTCATCGCTTTATAACATTAAGGTTGAACCACTGTAGTCACATGATCTGTTTTAAATATGTCTTTAGTAGCTTTCTGAAAGTGTTAATTATCTTGCTGTCTATGCAGGCCTCACTGAGCTATCGGATTTCATCAAAAATATCTTAATTTGTGTTCTGAAGATGAACAAAGGTCTTACAGGTGTGGAACGGCATGAGGGTGAGTAATTAATGACAGAAATTTCATTTTTGGGTGAACTAACCCTTTAAGGGGTCATAAAAGTATGACAATCCCTTATCTAACAGATAAAAGAAACAATAAAACGCTTTTACAATAATTTAGTCATCTCGCACAGAAACTCTGGAATAATGTTGCTCTCTCAGATATTTCACCTGTTTGAAAAATGACTAATTATCTCCTTGAAAATGTCTGACACCGGTGCATACATACTGTAAATGACTTGCCAGACGCGAAAGCTTGACAGGCGTAGCAACAGTAACTAAGGAAGGCGGGGCTTAGCAAAGGGTCCATTCAGCACACTTCAGCACATGTCACTGACATCAATCAGTGAATATTTGTGAAACAAGCCTAAACATAACAATGACCACAGCAGTCAAACAAGTTAGTGATATGAACTTCCAAATGCCAAAACACATGTCTGGAAGAGACAGCTGGAGCCCAACAAGCTCCCAAATTTAACTGGCAAAGAGGAGAAACACACAGCTGATTTTAGGACAGGAACTAATCCAACACATCAAGACAAGACAATCAGGGGTTAAACAAAATGACAAGCCATTGATTTAAAGTCAACATGAAACAGCATTCGCAACCTTTTGAACTTCCATAATGCAATGTATTTTCCATGTGAAACAGTATATTAAATGAGAAAAAAAATGAGATTTGATTTTATTAGTAACTGATTGGCTGGTGTAAACTGAGCTCTGCGTCTACCTCCAGAACTTCAAGTTCACATTTGAAAGCAGTGCTGAGCTCACGATACATAAATCCTATTTCAGAACACATGGCGTATCACTATAGAAACCCAGCAGGTTCAGGGCCACTTCTGTCCGTCACTCACAGGCGAGAGATGACCTCACTCTCAAGGAGAAAAAAGAGATATAAAGGAGTCAAGGCGCGCATATCTGGGCAGAGACTAAAGGACATTCCATTGTGACTGTGCATTTTCCACTTATCTTCCTATGAAACTTCCTCTCACAATACCTGCGCAGGTGACACAAAGCACCAGGAAGATGGTCAGATTGAAGTCTGTGTGCTTTCAGACAGTCAGTGGAAGGGAAAGAGCCGTCACATAGATCAACAGGTGACAACTTGCACTTATGCAATGCTCTCGTACACACACAGACAGATAAGCCTGTGTGAGTCCAGGTGAGGAATGAGGAAAAATTACACATTTTTTCTATGAAATCCCCGCTATCTTACTTTTTAGGTGTGGTGGGATTTAGATTCTGAGAAACAGATTTAAAATAGCACTAATTTCAAGTACCATGTGTCATCAAGGATTTTCACCAGTGTTGTTATCTTTAACTAAAATTACAACTAGTAAAAATTGTTAAAATATGCCGAAATAACAAATATAACTATTGCCTTGGCAACTAACTGAAATAAATGAGTTTAAGTACTAAAGTTGGAAATAAAGTTTAATTACAAAAGCTGAATTACTAAAATTACTGAAACTAAACCAGAAATAAAAATAAAGATAAATTAAAAAAATAATAAAAATGACAAGTGCGCATAACAAAATTACTAAAATTAAAATGAAGATATTATTAGTAAATACTATGGAAGCTTTGATTCCGCCACTAAATAAAAAAATTAAAAAAGGTAATTGCAACTTTTTATCTCACAATTCTGACTTGTTTTCTCAGAATTGCAAGATTTAAACACAATTGCGAGTTATAAAGTCAGAATTGAGAGATATAAAGTCAGAATTGCGAGTTATAAAGTCAGAATTGAGAGATATAAAGTCGCAATTGTCTTTTTTCTCGCAGTTCTGACTTTATAACTCGCAATTCTGACTTTATATCTCGCGATTCTGACTTTATAACTCGCGATTCTGACTTTATATAACTCAATTCCGACTTTATATCTCAGAATTCCGACTTTATATCTCAGAATTCCGACTTTATATCTCGCAATTCCGACTTTATATCTCGCAATTCCGACTTTATATCTCGCAATTCCGACTTTATATCACTCAATTCCGACTTTATATCTCGCAATTCCGACTTTATATCTCGCAATTCCGACTTTATATCACTCAATTCCGACTTTATATCTCGCAATTCCGACATTATATCTCGCAATTCCGACATTATATCTCGCAATTCCGACATTATATCTCGCAATTCCGACTTTATATCACTCAATTCCGACTTTATATCACTCAATTCCGACTTTATATCTCTCAATTCCGACTTTATATCTCAGAATTCCGACTTTATATCTCAGAATTCCGACTTTATATCACTCAATTCCGACTTTATATCTCAGAATTCCGACGTTATATCTCGCAATTCCGACGTTATATCTCGCAATTCCGACTTTATATCACTCAATTCCGACTTTATATCTCAGAATTCCGACTTTATATCTCAGAATTCCGACTTTATATCTCGCAATTCCGACTTTATATCTCGCAATTCCGACTTTATAACTCGCAACTCTGACTTTATATCTCGCAATTCTGAGAAAAAAGTCATAATTGTGAGATAAAAAGGCACAATTACCTTTTTTATTTTTTATTCAGTGGTGGAAACAAGCTTCCATACTATAATAGTATACAAATAATACTAAAATGTTTAGACATGGTTATACCATGGTATTCTTCAAAGTAACAGTTTTTTTTTTTTTGACATGTACCATGATAATACCATGATTTTATACATATACCATGGTATTCTTTGAGTACCACATCAATACCATAGTATATGGTATCACATGGTATTACTATGGTACTTTAAAACACACCATGGTACTCAATGGTACCTAAAAAAACCTGGTACTACTTTGGTGCAAATGGTACTACTAAATGTCTAAAAACAAGTACCTGTTTGAAAGTTATGTACACATCAAAGTACTATGGTATTACTATTTTTGTGAGTATGATACCATGGTTATAATGCATTTAAATACCACACTATATGAATATGGTATTCATGCAGTACCATAGTATATACTAAACTACCATCACAGTACTTTTTGTAAGTGTTAATTTCCCAGCAAGTTAGTGCTTCTTAAAGTGTAAAAATCAAACTGTCTTTAGCACTGCATAAGAAACCAGACACAACATGATCTATCCACTCACATCTGAAGAGCCCTATTGGTCAAAAAATGTGATCTCTACAGGCAGCTGGCTCTTTTTTTATGACAGCACAGGTTTCACAGAACTAAAAAGAGATCAAATCCCGTTTGCAGCTTGCATTATATCTAGCCACCAGATTCTGGAACGCTAAGCGACACACACATTGCTCCTGGATGCTAAGGACCTAATTGGTTTTGACAGGAGATTCTTGGAAAAAGATTACTCCGACCGCTCAAGCCGCGGCTTCAGGGAACCTGTAAAGAGGGCGACTTAAAGCAGCGCGACTTGGCAGTGGAATGAACAGAATGAACTACATCATACATCATGTGTTGCCGGTGGAACCCCCTGTTAATGGCCTCTGGAAACCCCATGAGATATTTCATTCATGAAGGCTCTTCAGTGGTTCTTGGGTTCAGCAAAGTTAAACACTCATCTGGCATCTGTGGTTCCTTTAAGAACATTTAACATCCATGGAATCTTTCAATTGCAAAAAAAGGTTCTTTAGATTATTACAATGTTCTTCGCACTATGAAAAAATTGTTCAAGAACTGTTAATTAAAAGCTTAATCACTGTGAAAACTCACTTTTTGAACCTTTATACTTAAGAGTTGATTCTTCAGAAAGCCAAAAGGTTCTTGATGTTCCATTAGGTTCTTAATAAAGAATCATTCTGCCTATCTAGGGTTCTTGAATTTTTCTGGAAAGCCTTTGTTGGTTCTTCAGATCAGCATATTGATTTCAGGGCTCTAAATTACAAGTACATAGATGTTTTTCTAAAGATGTGAAGAATAAAAAGTTATTGTGGATGCTAAAAGGTTCTCTGATGGAATACACTTTTGGTTGTTGTTGATTAAGAACAATTTTTGGCTCTCTGGTTCTGAAGCACCAGTTCACAGATGGTTTTTAAAGAACTGAGGGATAAAAAGTTCATTCTAGAACCTCTAAAGATTCTCTTACACTCTAAAATAATAAATGGTTCCATTATAGCAATTCCGCACATGCCATAACGGAACCTTTCAGTGAACAGTTCTAAAAAAGAACCATTTTTTGAAGAACATTCTAAAAATCTAAAGAGCTTTTTTCCACCCCTTGTGCATTGAAAAGATTCTATGGATGTTAAAGATTCTTCATGGAACCACTGATGCCAATTTAACAGAACAAACCTTAATTTAAAACGTTTTCATTCGTGGTTCTTCTTAGAACCTGTAGTGCAAGGAACCATGATGCTGTTTGAACATTTAGGATGTTCATGAGCTGTCAAACATATGCAAATGGCCAGTTTAATGTGTTTAATAGATAATAACCTCCGTCCCTGAAATATGAAGCCCTAACCGCACAGACTCAGAGCAGATCTGTTGCTCTGTCCTGAAGGATACTGTTACACCTTTACTTTTTGGTGAAGAAGCAGGACAGATCCAGGGTGGGAGGGCTGTTACTCAACCCACTCATGGAAACAGAACTGATCTCGACTGAACTCTGAGGAAGATTACATGCAAATAAAAGTACTCACTTGTTTTTGTCGCTCATGTTGCCTGTGCCAGAGACCCTCTTTCTTCCCCTTACGCTGAGTTAAAGTGCGTCCGGGCTTCAGAAAGACTTTCAAAATACGCGCAAGTGCGAATTCGCTCCAAGTTCAGCGTGTCTGGATGCGTAAAAGCAGGAACACATTCAGAGACTCACTTCTGTTTATCTGGAGCAGAGATATTTCACTGCTGCTTCTACTAACTACAATGCATTCAGTCACCCCAGCAGTCATAACGCAATAGGCTCGCGAACTCTCTCTGTCCCGTCGGATAACGCTCCACGTTGCGCGTAAACCTGCTCGAGTCGCGTCGCGCTCGTCTCGAGTCTTGTTCCATATTTAAAGATCTCGCCCTCCTCCAGCGTGACGCAGCAGTGGGAGGATGAGACACGAGAGGTCATGCATGTGAGATGCAACAGTGAATACCTGCATCCTCACAGCAACACTGAACACACGAGTGGACAGCCTGACCTCAGCTGAAAAATACTGAACTTTAGAGTCAGGGAACATTCGGGGTTTCTGCAATTTATACAGCATACATTAAATACTGTGTAACATGACTTTATACTGTGTAACATGACTTAGCCTAAGCAATTCATTTGTAATGTATGCATTTCTAATGTATACAATATATATATATATATATATATATATATATATATATATATATATATACACTACACATACACATACACATACACACGTTCATTATCAGATAGATAGATGTTTAGGATTGACAATTTCACTATATATGTATAATGTGCCAAAAGAATACATTAAAATAATACATAATATTATATAAAAAAATAAGTTATAATATAATATAATAGTTATAAAGTAGTAATACAACCCAAGGTTTAATGTTGGAAATGTTCAGTAAATCAATACTCAGTATTATGACTCAAGTATGCTAATTAAATGAATAGACATTTTATTACTAAAATATAGAATTATTTTTATACAATATAACCATATATTAGATACACTGTCTCCAAAGATGGCTTGAGAAGTCATGTGAAGTATACTATGTTAATATACTATACTATGTTATACACAAGTAACTACTTTTCCTTGAATGATTACATTTGTATAACCACGAAACCCCTAAAAAGTAAATGTGATTCCTAAACACCTGATACTAGCAAATATTTGGTATTGTAGACTCATTCAACATTTAGTAGAATGTCCTAAAACATTCAGTAAAACTCCAGGAATGTCAACTAGTTCAAGTTTCACATATTTCATGATTATGCTGTTGGTAAGAAAAAGTTGTTTTGTACTTAAAAATCCTGAGAAATGATTGTGAACGCCTCAGTTCTTTAAAATTGACGACTTCAAATTCAAGGAATAGTTTATGTTTCTTTTACTGTTCCCTAAAGGCCTGTAGAACTACGCCACCAACTGGGCGTTCAGGAATATTACCACACACCTGTGCACATCACAGTTTATCACGTGCTCATTTACAGTAGCAGATTGAAAAAAAAAAATAAAAAATTAAAAATAAAATACACTCATTATTTGCTCACCATCATGCCAGTCCATAATACAGGCAAATGACAGGAGAGAGAGAGAGTAAATGATAATTCATTTCATTTTGGGTAAACTATTCCTAAAGCCAGACAAAGAACGCTTTAAGGCAGAATGATTGAATATAATATATACACTACCGTTCAAAAGACTGGGGACAGTAAGTTAAAAAAAGAAGAAAGAAATTAATACTTTTATTCAGCAAGGATGTTTTAAAATAAAGTGACAGTAAATGCATTTATGTTACAAAAAAAAAAAAAAATCAAAAATGCTGTTCTTTTGAACTTTCTATTCATCAAAGGAGCATGAAAAAATGTATCATGGTTTCAAAAAAAAATATTGCGCAGCACAACTGATTTCAATATTGATAATAATGAGAAATGTTTCTTGAGCAGCAAATTAGAATGATTTCTGAAGGATCATGTGACACTGAAGACTGGAGTAATGATGCTGAAAATTCAGCTTTGATCAGAGGAATAAATTACATTTTAAAACATTCAACTAGAAAACAGTTATTTTAAATTTCAATATTATTTCACAATATTATTGTTCTTAATGTATTTTTGATCAAAGAAATGGAGCCTTGACCATCATAAGAGAGCATTCTTTATATATGTTCTTTAAAAACAATCATTATTTAATTCATAAGGCATGAAAATGTAAAAACAAACTTAAATAACAAAAACATTGATAAGTACTAAATGGACTACTTTTTCCACACATAAGTTTCAAAATGTAAAAAATAAACCATGTTAAATGATTCTGTCCATCAAGGACCATTTCTCATCATAATCACAGGCTGCTCAGAAATTCCTTTACCTGGGAAGACAAAAAATATGAATCAACTTTTAAACAGAAACTGTCCTCATATTTTACGTTAATGCATTATCATCACTGCACTGTCTGTGTGATGCATGCGCATGCAAAGAAAGTGTGTGTGGGGGGGTTAATGTGTATAAATGCAATAAAGTGCGTGTCTAGAAACATGTAAAGCATGCATTTTCTACACTATATAATGGTCCCTGTATTGCACCCTCATAACAAGATGCAACTTTAGCTCTGCCACAGTAGAAAAACATCAAACAAACTTGCAATCTGGGTGATATGCTAGATTAAAATCATGAAAGAATGTCATGAGGGTGAGTAAATGATGACAGAACATTCACTTTTCAGTGAAATCCCATATGCATTTTTACAGGTTAAAATATATTCATAGTGACATAACTCAATGCTTCTTCTATGATAACAGACTGCAGTGTGTGTGTGTGTGTGTGTGTGTCGTACCTTTTCGATCATATCAGCACACTTGACCTTGTTGTCTTTAAAATCGTCATCGACATCCAGGGTAAGAACCGGCACTTCATTCAGATACTCAAATTCCATACTGTACACACACACACACAATGAGGGCACATGTATTTAGAAATTTATTATTATTATTATATTTATTTGATCAAAAATAATAAAACAGTAATATTGGGAAATAATATTATAACTGAAAATAATCCGAATATATTTTATAATTTATTCCTGTGATTCAAAGCTGTATTGTCAGCATCATTACTCCAGTCTTCAGTGTCACATGATCCTTCAGAAATCATTCTAATATGCTGATTTATTATCAATGTTGGAAAGAGTTGTGCTGCTTAACATTATTTCGGAACCTGTGATACCTGATGAATAAAATGTTAAAAAGAACAGCATGTATTCAAACAATACAAGTCTTTACTTTTTTTTTTTTTTTTTTTACTTTTTATTCATCAGAGAATCATGAAAAAAGTATCACAGGTTATAAAAAAAATATTAAGCAGCACAACTCTTTCCAACATTGATAATAACTCAGCATGTTAGAATGATTTCTGAAGGATCATATGCACTGAAGACTGGAAAATTCAGCTTTGATCACAGGAATAAATTACATTTTAAAATATATTCAAATAGAAAATTATTTTAATTTCTAATAATATTTCACAATATTACTGTATTTATCATCAAATAAATGCAGCCTTGGTAAACATGATTTAAAAAAAAAAAAAAAAAAAACAAATCCCCAGAAATCCCCAGAAAGTAGCTTTCAAATCCCCAGAAAGCTACTAAAGACATATTTAAAACAGTTCATCCGATGAGCCATCGGATTTCATCAAAAATATCTTAATTTGTGTTCTGAAGATAAACGAAGGTCTTACGGGTGTGGAACGACATGAGGGTGAGTAATTAATGAGCTAACCCTTTAATAAGCGCAGTTACTAATAATATTACACATTAATTTATCGGAAATGTGACTAAAGCACTGAGCTTGAATTGAGATGTAGATAAAATAACTTATTGACAACAGTATCATGCAAAAACCAAATATTTGTAAAAATGTAAATATTGCACTCTTCTTAAATGTACCATACTGAACTGACTGACAGCTTCAGTGATTATAAAATGACCACTCTTTACTTGCTTTGCGTAATTCAGTCACAATTTGAAGAAAAGTTTTTGTTTTTCATGAGACATTTTTTCCTACTTTTCCCCATAAATTAAGGAGTGGAAACAGCTTATAAGCCAAAAAGTGGTCCTCTGCCACCATCTACTGGTTATACTAGTAATTTAAATAAAAGTTTTAAACAAAAGTTTATAAAAGCTTAATCTTCAAACTTTTAGTTTTACAAATCATCACATTAAAAACAAGAAAACTGGTTCATATTTTGAGATTTAAAGTGTTGGAAAAAGTGTGAAGCACTTTAAAAAGTCCTTGAAAAGTGCTTTCACTCCCAAAAGTTTGCATTAACCCTGAAATTAGTAATGTAAAAACATTTAACGCAAATGAGTGGCGCGGTGTCGTTCTGCTTTCGTTTCGTTTGCCGCTATGTGCAACAGAAATGGCAGCTCTTGTCAGTTGGTGAACGTGGTGGTTGCACCAGTGCGAACTCAGACAAAATTTAGTCGTACCAGCAGGAAAAAATGTCACAAAATGGTCACACTCTGGAGCCCTGGTGTGTGTGTGTGAGACATTATAACAGCTCATGTTTGTAATGTCTGTGTTTGATACCTCATAGTCCTATGCTGTAACCAGCACTCATGTTTATAGTGGAGTTTCTCCAGATATTCCAGTGGAATTCCCTGTTCCTCGTCTCTTCCTCTCAAATGCAATCGCTCCAAACACCTCTGAAACAAAATCACATTGTTATTTCTCTTTCACAGCAAAGCAGAATCACTTTACACACTTTCATCACCCCATCTGGGTGTGCATTCATACCTCTGGTTTTGCCCGTAGGTAGATAATGCCGTCCAGCTCAATGTGCTTCCCAAACTGCTTATGCAGCCAGCTGTGCCAGTCCTGATAAATCGCCCACTCGGTTTCATTCACACACTCACTCTCATAGAGGTTAGAGGCAAAGATGTACCTGCAACACACCAATCAAAGTGATTAAAATAAAAAGCCGATTAGTTGATACATAATAATGGTTGTATAACAATCACAGACCCTGCTTCCAAGAAAGGAAGAGATGCATGTGTCTCGTTTGACCCACGGATGTTAATACCAGGTGTCATTTACCTGTCGCTGTACACCGATCGTTCGAAGAACTGCACGGGATTCTCCGCCTCTCGGAGTTTGCCGTCGGTGGATTTGATCTGAGAGCGGATGCGGCTCATGCAGGCGTAGCTCTGGAAGGTGTACGCCCAGCGCTCGGGCTTCTCGTACATCATCTGCAGCACGTTTCCTCCACTCTTCTGAGAGGTGGTCAATTCCTGAAACAAACACATACATGTTATATTGGTGCGAATTTGTTATGCATCTTATATTTGTGCTTCAAATTCTGAATTGATCGATAAACTTATGTATAATGTCATTTATTCCTGTGATGCAAAGCTGCATTTTCAGCATCATTACTCCAGACACATACTTTTTCTTTTTAAATCTCAATTAAAAAAGGACTCTCCTCCAGAAAACATGAATTACAATTAAGGTGTAACTGACTTAACACTATATTTATCAGCAGTGGTACAGTAAGTGTGTGAAGAAGGCAGCTCTGTTCTGGTTGAGTGCTCAGCTGTTGAGGACTAAACCATCTGCCAGTGTTTGACAGAGCCGTTTCCATCGCAGCGCTGGATTACAGGCTTATTTGTCATACTTAGACAATGTATTAAACATGTAACCACAAAAACATTTGGACACTTAAAGGCACACTTTATGTCTGAATGTCGTTGCATTCGATAACAAAACATCAAAACAAGTGCCATCTGCACTCAGAACGATGATCTTGGCCATTCTTGCATTTACTTTTAACAAACTTCTGCAAAATGTTTTGCTTGAAAAATGTGTTTGTGCTATATTACACCAATTGTTTTGACATTTTGTTCTCTAATGCCAAGACATTAATACATATTTTCAGGGTAAATTAACTGCCTAAATGCCTTTTGGGCAGTTACTTCTAAATAGCGATTTAAAAAAAAATATATACACCACCAGTCAAAAGTTTGGAAACATTACTATTTTTAATGTTTTTGAACAAAGTCTCTTATGCTCATTAAGGCTGCATTTATTTCATAATAAATACAGAAAAAATAATAATATTGTGAAATATTATTTACAATTTAAAATTATGGTTTTCTATTTTAATATACTTTAAAATATAATTTATTTCTGTGATGCAAAGCTGAATTTTCAGCATCATTACTCCAGTCTTCAGTGTCACATGATCCTTCAGAAATCATTGTAATATGCTGATTTGATAGTTATTATCAATGTTGAAAACAGTTGCTGAATATTTTTTTTGGAATCTGATATTTTTTCAAGATTCACTGATGAATAAAAGGTTAAAAAGAACAGCATTTATTCAAAATATAAAACTTTTCTAATAATGTAAATCTTTACTATCACTTTTTATCAATTTAACACATCCGTGCTGAATAAAAGTATTAATTTCTTTCAAAAAAAAAAAAAAATAAAAAAAAAATTTACTGACCCCAAACTTTTGAACGGTAGTGTATATTGTTACAAAAGATTTCTATTTTAGCTTTTTATTCATCAACAGGGATGCAAACAGGTAAGGGGGAAAAAAGGTGAGAACATCGCGTGGGGTGGTGTTTTTTTTTTTTTTTTTTTAATTGCTTTACATGCTCATTTGTAGTTACTTTAAGGGATTTTTTATTTATTTTTAATACCATATATATCCAAAACTGTAACGCAGGATATTTAAGATAATATTGGCTGATTAGACGGCAATACTGAGCTAAACTGCAAACTGTTTGCCCTCTCTCTTCACCGTTCCCACATCTCAGACCTCAAATAGATAAAATATTCCCCTTTAAAGACATTAGTTTTTAAAGTAAGAGTAAAGAAAACAATGTACAGTACTTATTGAAACAACCAAGCACCCTTGTAAGACCCCCCACCCCCATAAAAACACTTTCTCATTGGATCTATGCAAATCCCATAAGTGACCTATTGTGATCTCAAAAAGGTGAGTTGTCACTGAAAGGTGAGGAGTTTGTGAGGAGAATCTATGCATCAAAGAATCCTGAAAAAGTATCACAGGTTATAAAATAATATTAAGCAGCACAACTGTTTCCAACACTGATAAATCAGCATATTACAATGATTTCTGAAGGATCATGTGACACTGAAGACTGGAGTAATGATGCTGAAAATTCAGCTTTGCATCACAGAAATAAATTATATTTTAAAGTATATTAAAATAGAAAACCATAATTTTAAATTGTAATAATATTTCACAATATTATTGTTTTTTCTGTATTTATTATGAAATAAATGCAGCCTTAATGAGCATAAGAGACTTCGTTCAAAAACATTAAAAATGGTAAAGTTTCCAAACTTTTGACTGGTAGTGTATTTAATTAAATTACCATATAAAATAATGTATTTTTTGACTGTACCTCATAGTCGTTTTGATGAGTTTGTACATTACACCATCTAGCGATGGGTTCCGGTACTACCTCCCATTCTCTATCATGTTCCTCCAGCAGACGAACAAAAGTGGATTTACCCGCCGCTAGAACAGGAAAACAACAGATAAAAATCATTTTTAAAGAACACTACAGGAATAAACAACAGAAACGCCTTATACAACAATCAAATAACCACTCAGAAACTGCAGGAAAAAGACTTTTAGGCGGATATGAGATGTTTTACGAATATTCACATCACAACTTCCGCTACACGATTCTTAGATTTTAAAAGCAAAAATACATTTTTTATTTATTTATTTTTTAAAAAAGAGCCAAAGTCGAAATATACACACAAACAAAAATATTTAACGCTACTAAAAAATTCAGGCATTCGTATCAGGAAGTGTTCGCCAATGTCAAGGTCGCTTTGAAAGTATATAAATATATATTTCTTCATAATTCAGAGCACTAATCTCATAAGCCACAATCTATGAAAGCTCACCTTATAAAAACTGTATTTGTAGCGTTCAGTTCAGCAATGAAATATGCTTACAGTACTGTCAAATTTCAATTAATGACTTACCAATGTTGCCTTCAACTGAGATGCGTTTGAGTCTTTTCTCCAGACTGTCATTCAGAGGACTGGGACAGGCTCTCTTGGCTGTTGGAGACATTTTATCTTGATGCAGTAATGCAGAAATGTGCAATAACACTAACAGTTACAGTCAGTCACTCGATGAAAAACAGGCGGGACATCAAATTCTGGCGCTTAAACTGCAGGTGCCTCCCACCGGAAACAGCTGCTTTCAAATCCCGTGTGCTTTACAAACATAACCACACTTTATTATTATGATCTATCTTCACATTACTACTGGAACAACCTCCTGTACATATATGCATATGAAATAACAAAGTAAATAAATACAGCATGTCAAGAGAAGGGTTTTATTTGCTCTATGTACAGCAAAAATAGCATAACATCAGTACTGTTTTATTAATGTAAAGTACAACAATATCAGGAAATCTACACATATTTACATATCTAATCTAGCCTAATTATTGTACAAGTCAGGGAAAATATATTCTCATTTCAGTGACAAAAATCTCTCTATAAATACTTCAAATATGTCAGCGGTTGGCACTTTTACACTATAGCATAGTTCAAACCATCTATTACATTCGTAGCTCTTCAACTTCAAAATGTCAAAAGGAACAAATCTAAAAGGATTTTAAACAACTATAAAAGTGGTAGTAGCAGAACAGAGATGTAAAAAGGGATAAAATGGAGGTAGAGAAGAAAATTGCAGTCATTCACCTCAGAAGTGAATGCTGAACATTTCTCAATATCAAACCTTAACAACTCATACGACCGAACCATAAAGCTAAATAATTCAATGCACTGAATATTTCAGAACTGTATGGACTCTATGTATATTTCAAATGAGTGTCATGCAACTAAAACGCACCAAAGTTTGGCAACCAAATTCAGAACTAAGAGATAGTTCACCCAAAAATGAAAATTATCCCATGATTTACTCACCCTCAAGCCATCCTAGATGTATATGACTATTGAAGTTAAATTAAAAAATATCCTTGCTCTTCCAAGCTTTATAATGGTAGTGAATGGGGGGGGTGAGATTTTGAAGCCCAAAAAAGTGCATCCATCCATCATAAAAATCAGCTCCAGAGGGTTAATAAAGGCCTTCTGAAGCAAAACGGTGCGTTTTTGTACAAAAAATATCCTTATTTAGCTTCCGGCAGATGGTCGTACACATTGATTTGTGGCGGAAGAGTGACCTCTGACCCGACGAATGGGGAAGCACAGAGAAAAGAGCAAAACAACCGCGAGAGGCATCAAAGCTTACGATACTCCCACATAATACATCATGTCAGGGGTTACTCTTGTGCATCATCTAGCTCTGGTCGTCTGCACAAAAGCTAGTTATTTTAGTTTATAAAGTTTGAAATATGGATTTTTTCCTTACAGAAATGCACTTTGCTTCAAAGGGCCTTTATTAACCCTCTGGAGCTGTATGGATTATTTTTAATGATGGATGGATGCACTTTTTGGGGCTTTAAAATCTCGCCCCCCATTTACTGCCATTATAAAGCTTGGAAGAGCCAGGACATTATTTAATATAACTCCAATTGTGTTCATCTGAAAGAAGATATCTAGATGTCATATACATCTAGGATGGCTTGAGGGTGAGTAAATCATGGGATCATTTTCATTTTTGGGTGAACTATCCCTTTAAACTGCAATAGTTGTGGCTTGTGCAAAACAAACGTCTTATCAGTCACTCCGAGCTGTTATCATACATTTCACGTTTCTCTGACGCACAGCATAAGATCAGGGCGAGCAACTTCCCATCAGTCATCTGGGTCCGACAAAGTAGCAATTCCAGCATGCAAAAAAATTCTTATTTCAGTATTCAATAACCTTCATAATGACCGATATTAAATCCACAGATGAACAAACAAGCTCGATAAAACTCTGATATAAAGTTTAAACTATGATTTTGTCCAGTAACATTAATAAAGACAAATAAGATCATTATTGCATAGGAAAATAGCCATTTAACTCCATCTTTTTGCTGTCAGCATAACAGCATTGAAGAATCAAACAACTTTTAAACATTCACACTAGCTAAAGAGAGCGAATCACTCATTCGCTGCTTTAACGCGGCACAGGCACCAAGCTAACACGCTGTTCAATTCTCATGGGTTAAAATCCCTCCCTTTCAGTGAGCAAACTAAACGATGTGAAGGACTTGAGAAACTAAAACTCATAAGTAACCATTTTATCCAGGCATCATGTTGTCATCAAATCAGGTGAACAGGTTTGATTAGTGTTGTAATTTCACTACGCTTGGCCTAGCAGTGCTGTGGGGTTAAAATCATCTGTACAAAGCAAAAGATAGAAGGGAGAGTCAGAAAAGAGAGCAGGATCTTTTTTTCTTCATTCTTAACTTCTTTTCTCAGTTTATCTGTCTTTTGTTGTGAGTTTCTCGATGAGCTCTTGAAGAGGCACCAGCTCCTTACGGTCGATCAGGTTAAACTCCTGAAAACAGACAAAATAAGCACCATTTATTTTAAATTCAAGAACATCAAAACTACACTAAAGTTCAGAAGTTTGAAGTAGGGATGCACCGATATGAAAACTTTGGCCGATACCGATAAACGATAATTTTTTATATTTGAAAGCCGATAACCGATATATCTAAATTTTTGAAAGCCTGCTTACAAAAACAAAAGTTTCACCATTAAAAGCAATGTCCCAAGCACACAATTATAGTGTTCTCATTATAATTTTATGTAGCTTATATGACAGACTTGTGCTGTACATTGTACTTTACTGTATTTACCTTTTTGAAGTGATTTCAATCATATTTCAAGCTATTTAAAATCATAATGTCGGACAGTGTGCATCTAAAATGTCTCAGCTGAAGGAAAATCCATTATGTATAATATATATCGGCCAAATTTTCTTATCGGGCCGATAACGATAACATTAAAATGATGATTTTTTAAAGGGTTAGTTCACCCAAAAATGAAAATAATGTCATTTATTACTCACCCTCATGTCGTTCCACACCTGTAAGATCTTCATTCATCTTCTGAACACAAATTAAGATATTTTTGATGAAATCTGATGGCTCAGTGAGTCCTGCATAGGGAGCAATGACATTTCCTCTCTCAAGATCCATAAATGTACTAAAAACATTTAAAAAAGTGGTTCAATATTAATATTATAAAGCGACGAGAATATTTTTGGTGCGCCAAAAAAACGAAATAACGACTTATTTAGTGATGGCCGATTTCAAAACACTGCTTCATGAAGATTCGGAGTGTTATGAATCAGCGTGTCGAATCATGATTCGGATCACGTGTCAAACCGCCAAACTGCTGAAATCAAGTGACTTTGGCGCTCCGAACCGCTGATTCGACACAAAAGATTCATAACGCTGTGAAGCTTCATGAAGCAGTGTTTTGAAATCGGCCATCACGATATAAGTCATTATTTTGTTTTTTTTGGTGCTCCAAAAATATTCTCGTTGCTTTATAATATTAATATTGAACCGCTGTACTCACATGAACTGATTTAAATATGTTTTTAGTACATTAATGGATCTTGAGAGAGGAAATGTAATTGCTCCCTATGCAGGCCTCAGTGAGCCATTGGATTTCAACTAAATATCTTAATTTGTGTTCTGAAGATGAACGAAGGTCTTACGGGTGTGGAATGGCATGAGGGTGAGTAATAAATGAGAGAATTTTCATTTTTGGGTGAACTAACCCTTTAATGTTTTTGTAAGAAGTCTCTTCTGCTCACCAAGGCTGCATTTATTTGATCAAAAATACAGGAAAAATAATAATATTGTGAAATTTTATTTCAATTTAAATGAACTATTTTCTATGTGAATATATTTTAACATGTAATTTATTCCTGTGATTTTCAGCATCATTCCTCCAGTCTTCAGTGTCACATGATCCTTCAGAAATCATTCTAATATGCTGATTTGTTGCTCAAGAAACATTTCTTAAAGTTCAAAAAGCAGCATTTCTTTGAAATGGTAATCTTTTGTAAATGTCTTTACTGTCACTTTTGATCAATTTAATGCACCCTTGCTGAATAAAAGCATTCATTTCTTTCAAAAAATAAATAAATACAAACCCAAAAACTAAGCATCTCTCTTCCATTAATCACTTGAGTAAACTACAATTTTAGTGGCAACTGCAACATGTTACATAAATTTAGTAAAGACCAAATCTGAGCTGCTCTCACTATAGTTAGATGAGCAATGCAACAACTAAAACATAGACATTTCTGACCACCATTAGATTTTATTTCCAAAAAATAGATAAGCTGTATTTAGAAGTGCTTAGAGTTCAAAACTGTTATTAAACGCACAGAGGTGACTCGATATAATTTGAAAAACTATATTAGCAAGTTGCTTATAATGTACAAAGCCTATAATCAGACTATGATTGGCAGTGAAATGGTTTATTTTGATTTTTAACTGGTATCTTTTGTCTTACTGCAGTTGTTGCCATATAATAAAAGCTGTAAGTCACTTTAGGGTGTGGTTTTGATTCTGAACAGCCTCTTTCGTAATTTTAGGATGTTCATAATAAGTGTAAAGCGGTGACAGCACCTGTACAAAGAAGATGAAGTGTTTGAAAGACGTGTTGAGGTGAGCTTCCTCCTGAAGCTGCATGACTGCGTCAAAGTGCTGATGATATATATGAGCATAAACTCTGAACAAACGCTTCAGAATAGTCTTGGCCACCGACATGAAGTTCTTGGGGAAGGGAACACCTGGATATGGATATAGTTCACTTATAACTTTGTGCAAAACAATTTGTTAAAATACATAAATAAATACTGATAAATAAGTTTAATAACGAGTGCAGTCTGAATGTCTCCAGGTACCTATTTTAGAAGGAAACAGGGTCTCGTCATCCAGCTGGTCTTGAACCCACGTCATCAGATAGTCAATGTACTTGGGTGCAGAGCACTTGATAGGCTTCTTAATGTTGGTCCCATCTGCCCAATGATACTCGTATCTGAAGGAAAAGAGAGAAGTGAAGCAGAGATGGACGAACCCAGTCATTCCTCACTGTCCAAACACACTCACTTTGGTCCTGCAGACATGACCGGGCAGCTGTCCTCCGAGCAGAAGTCTGTGATGGTGCCGTACAGCATGTTAATCTGGTTAAAGAAATCCACCGCTGCAGGAACAAACAAACAAAAACACTGAATATTTCATTGACAACCATAAACATTCACCGTGCTATCTAGATTGTCATTTTGCCGACAATCTTGGAGTTTTGTTCAAAAACAGGCTATTTTCACAGTGTATAAAACATATAATATGCTTCAAATAATTATTAATTTATGTAAATATGCACTACTTTAATGACAAGACAATCGTTCTCTCCTCCGCCATGTTTAAAGTTTGTGGCCCGCCCATCTCAGGAATTTTGTTATCAAGATGATCCTCAATCTGTCCAGAGGTAAATATGACTTGAGAGGGTGTTTATGTTCAATTTTTAACTAGGAAACTTGTATTTACGATAATTCTGATTTCTGATTTAATTCACATGAAGGCAGCATAAATCACATTGATCATGTGACTCTTTGTTCAAACAGTCAGATGCTCTTTGGATCACATTAAATCATGCTTAAAAAAATATATAAAATAGTATAATACATAAATATATTATAATAAAATAATTATTATATAATAATAAATATATTATATATTATTAATATGATTATTTAAAATACGAAGTGCTCATATATATATATATATATATATATATATATATATATATATATATATATATATATATATATATATATATATATATTAAAAAATAAAAATACACACTTTTAAAATAATAAATATTACTTATATCATTTATTTAATTATATTAGATAAAATATAAAAAAATAAATGATAAATTATATAATTCTAAATATTTTTAAAAAAAGCATTAATAATTTTATTTTATATATATATATATATATATATATATATATATATATATATATATATATATATATATATATATTTTTTTTTTTTTTTTTTTAAATAATAATATATTACTTATTTAATTATATTAGATATATATAAAAATAAACGCTAAATATATATATTTTTTTACATGAATAATTATAAAAATATATACAGTCTAACAAATTATATATATATTTTTTTTTTTATTATTATTATTATTATTATTATTATTATTATTATTATTATTAATTTAAAAATAAAATATTTAGTTGTCACATTATGAATGAAACATGAAAACGCAAAAACACTCTATGTAGCGCTGTCAAGAGCATGCCAAACCAACAGGTGGCAATATAACCCTAACCGTAAAGCCATGTTGGCCAATCAGAAGCCTGAAAAAAAGGTTACAAGTCACAAGCCAAAATCTCCAGCTTCACCATCTACACAACAACACTGCAACCAGTGTTTCTAAAAATCCTCACCCTGGCAGGGGTTTTCAAAAAAGTTTGGTTTCAGTGACCGGATACTGTGTTTGCATGTGGACGAACGGTCAAACCACACAGAAAAAAACAGTGGTTTTGAAAATACCCGTGTTCATGTGGACAGGGCCTGAGACTGTTGACTCAAACTGTATGTGTGTGTGCATGTTGGGGGAGGTGTGTTGGTCATTCTGCAATGTACACCGTGTCTCTCGGGACTGACTGGGTGATCAGTAAAAACAGGATGTCTCAGGCTTGGTGTCATCAATAGGTCAAGGGTCAAAGTTTTTAAGAAGGAAATGAGAAAAGCACACAAACACAGATAGAGAAACATCTGCAGTAACAAAACCTGGAAATAAAGACACAATGATTCAGTTTGTGGGTGTGTATGAGGGCATAATTAATAAATATGGTTCTTACTGTTGACAGCCACCCATTCATTCAGATCTTCTCCGTCAGGAAGCATGACGGCCATACGCAGGTTCCCACTGCCCAGCGTGGCTTCAGCGTGTTTGAGCAGCTCATACTGATGAGAGCCTTCCGGAATATTCTTCTTCGGCTTAAATGTCTTAGACGAACGATTCCCACTGGAGGAGATGGAACAAAAAAGGCAATTAATGAACTAGGCTATACGAAATAAGAGATTATAGAAGCATGTATGAGTATTTTTACATATTTCTCATCTTAAAGGATTAGTTTGCTTTCAAATTAAAATTTCCTGATAATTTACTCACCCCCATGTCATCCAAGATGTTCATATTTTTCTTTCTTCAGTCGAAAAGAAATTAAGGTTTTTGATGAAAACATTCCAGGATTTTTCTCCATATAGTGGACTTCAGTGGACTCCAAACAGTTGAAGGTCAAAATTATAGTTTCATTGCAGCTTCAAAGGTCTTATGTAGAGAAACCAAAAATTAAAATTTTATACGTTTTAACCATAAATGCTCATCTTGAACTAGCTCTCTTCTTCTTCTCTATTTATATTCCATATATATATTTTTTATTTTTTTTTTAAAAATGGCCGATGGTTTCACTAGATAAGACCCTTATTACTCGTCTGGGATCGTTTAAAGCCCTTTGAAACTGCACTGAAACTGTAATTTTGTCCTTCAACCTTTTGGAGTCCATTGAAGTCCACTATAAGGAAAATAATCCTGGAATGTTTTCATCAAAAACCTTAATTTCTTTTTGACTGAAGAAAGAAAGACATGGACATCTTGGATGACATGGGGGTGAGTAAATTATCAGGAAATTTTAATTAGAAAGTGGACTAATCCTTTAAGACACAGACATGCAGTTTATCCGGTACCAATCAAAAGGAATACACACGCCAATCAGCATTTATTATCATTCAAATCTAAAAACAACACAAAGGCAATGACATCACATGTCTGTGTTTGTTCTTAACTTCTCCTAAATCACATGAACCATCACAAGAGCTTCAGAAGATTTTCCAAATGAAATCATTCTCAGCTGTTTGAGGAAGCCGTTTTTCTTATGATGAACTTCTCTAATGTCTCCTCCAGACAACCTTATCAGTAAACTCAATTTCAGATGCATCATAACAAACAAGATCCTGCCATGACTTCTGATTACAGAATCAGATTGAGACTGAGATATTCTGCATTTGAAATCTCCTCACTCTCTTACTAAAGATGTAAACAAAAAGTAATTAGAGAATGCAAATACAACCTCTTCCCTCGCAAAATGATATGATTAGAATGATGCGAGTTTGTCGAATTGAATTAAACAGCATTTTTGGTGGATAAAAAAAAAAACACATTCAATTCTTGTTTACACTCTTAAAGAGATTCATGCATCATCATGCACTGCCTGGAAACAATTAAAACTGCATTGCATTTCAAGCAATTTCATCAAAAGAGATCTCAGCATCTTCACATTCAAAGAATGTTTTCCAACTTTGAATGCATCACAGGCTCTGGACACAACGCAACTCTCTGACCTCTGAAACAAAGTGACAAGACAAACAACGTGCTTTTTGTTTGAACAGCACAGTGTGAAGCAAACATGCATTACATAAGATCTGCCCCCCTTCCAGTTCAGCACATTAGAGGCAAATAAACCGGTGCAAAATGTGCCAGAATTGGGTTAATCTCGATGCTGAGGGATTCGCGTGAGAAAATAACACATTTTAGCCCAATTGTCAGGATGAAATACTGACATATTAACGATCTGCACGCGCAGAACTGAAGTCAGTTCGGTCAAAAAACTCAAACAGCTCTTTAGCAAGACGAGCTAAAGGAGTAAATCTGTATCAGTTCATCTATAAACAATCATCTCAATCATAAACTCACAATAAGAAGCTCATCTTCTCCTGTCTGCCCGGTTCAGAGCTCTGCTGCTGGTCCCGGTTCGAGGTTCTGGTTCGTGTAGTGCAGAGACACCTGGCAACAAACTTACCACAGCCGCTGTGGATTCTCTAGTCTGATTGGTCGATCTGTAAATCACGTCACATTGGAGTATAAACAGGGTGAATGCCGACATATGTTTTGGAGATCTGTGTTAACGCCAAACACAACATATCGCGATGTTTCATATCGCTGACGTCAGCTTTTTTCAGATTGTGACTTTATTTTTTATTTTAATATATTTTTTATTTAATGTTCTTGTTAAATAGTTTATATTATTGTTTCATAGATAGATAGATAGATGCTTGTGCTTGTATAGGCTAATTCATATCTTACTTAAATTAAATTACTCCAGACAATCCCTTACATTTTTCAATAAATAAATAAAAAAAACACTATACTCTAAGATTATATACCGGTATAACAGAGATATATTCTGTTTATATCTATATACAGTATATCTCTATATATCTCTGTATACAGTGTTGGGTGTAATACATTACTAAGTAATTAATTGCTGTAATTTAATTACTTTTCCCTTGAAAAAGTAAAGTAAGGGATTATAATTTAATTACAGTTACTTCTGATGTAATTTAATTAAATACTGTATAGACTATATAACAATTCTATATAAAATAAGTTGATTTAACATCAAAATTTAACATCTAAATGTGTTTTTAATGTAACTTTCTCCCTACTTAGGTCAGTTCAAGAATAATTTATGAAATTTTGTAGGCCTATTTTTTATTTGAAAGAATTGAAAGAGCAGTTTCATATCTATCTTGTATTGTTCAACTGATATTGGATTTAGAAAGTAATAAGTAATGCATTACTTTTTAGAGAGTAATTGGTAAGGTAATCTAATTACACTGTTGAAGATGTGTTTAGCTAGTAATTAATTACTTTTTTAGAGTAACTTACCCAACACTGTCTGTATATTGTTTTAAAATATAATAGTGTTTCAAAAATATAATTAAAGGCACAATATGTAAGAATTTTGCAGTAAAATATCCAAAAATCACTAGGCCAGTGTTATATATTTTGTTCACTTGAGTACTTACAATATCCCAAATGTTTCCAACTATTTGTAAATCATGAGAAAATTGCAGTTTTAACCAAGGGTCCGGGTCGTGTGAGGAGTCACCTGTCAATTGCGTCATACCCGCGTTACCCTCGGTTTATTTTGTAGAAACCATAGAAACACCAAAGACACTTTAATATATTACATGTTTTAATAGACAAGGGAACAACTGTTTGGTTACATTTATAGACAGAAACTAATTATTGTTATATAGCTCAACACGTTCAGTCTTAATGTTTAAATCTAATTTTCTTGATTTTTTGTGAGTACCATGCTTTACCATGCCTCAGAAAAAAACACTATTTCGTCAAGTAGCTAACATAACATAATCAGATGCAGCTTTATTTTTAGTAACAGTAATACAGCATTTTCTCCATCATACAATATGTTTTAAAATGAACTGCATGCCATTTATCAACACAAGCCATCCAGCATTTAATATGATATTCTAAAATCGATCTATCTTACTGCAGTGTGCAACAAATATCTCACAGCAGCCGCCGAGTGAACGCACAGAGTAACATTATAACACATTTTCAACACACTCAAATGTATCTAATATGATAAACAGTGCTGTGTTACCTCATTCTCATGACCGAAAAAGCGGAAGCGGTGACTGCGGCATAATAAATGTTCTGTGCCGTGTGTCGCGTTCGTCTCTCATATAACAATCGCTCCAGCGGCCTTGTTCAGCTCCCACAAAACTCGGCCCTGCTCTGCTTCATACTACAGTAATGTTAATAATCTCATCCATGAACATGATTTCTGTCCGATTCCCATCCCGATTCTTTTCCACTGGCTGTGAGATGAAGACTACATGTCCCAAGATTTCACGCTCAAACTCGGCGTCATCAAGCTACGCCTTTGTTTTGAATAGGTGAACTCTAGTGGCAAAAAATCTACATATTGTAGCTTTAATCAAATATTTATATACTGTATATATATTTTTTAATTATTGATATTCAGACTCCAGAGAGACTTTCTGCACTGGTTTGGTTCTGAAAAACCTAGGACTAGTTTGCAAAAGTAGAAAAAAAAAAAAAAGTATTATGATAAATCGTCAAATCATTTCAAAGCAAAACTTTTTGTCAAACTTGATATGTCATTTATTTAAAAATACCAATGTTTATGAAATATGACTCCGGCTCAGATTATCTTTTTCAGATTTCAGATGCTGTGAACCACATTCATCCTCGCAGGAAGCAGAGCCGAAGCACAACCAAAACAACGTTCTTCCACAAAACGCTTACAGATTATTTAGACGGGCTAAAGCTTTAAAGAGCAGCATTAAAGGCTACTCTTTTACTGGAAACAAACATCAATATATAATTTTTAACTAATAATGCACTGCTTAAACTACTGTTTTTTCATTTATTTAGAAGATTGTTCCTATAAAATGTGAGTAAAATCAGTTTTATATTTCATTCATATATAAAAACAGAATCATAATCACAGTACTGAGTCACAGTGTGTTCAAAACAACAAAAAAAAACATGAAAACATATGATTGTGTGTAAAAGATCACTAACTAAAATTACAGTATAAGAGGCTACATATTAATATGAATCATTCTAGCAATCTAGGTAAAAAAGCAATAATAATAAAAGAAACCTAGAAGGTGATTTTAAAATCATTTTGTCAAGATTTTTTAGAGTGGTCTGGCAACTGAGGATATAATTGATATTCCTGATATGAAGGTGGAGCTGATGAGTCAGACTGATGAGAAACTGAAGGACCAAACTGACCAGGAGGTCCAACATAACTAGGGGGAGCAAACTGAGCCGGCAGTCCAGGGCAACCAGGAGCAGGAAACGGATTCAGAGGAGGTTCGTAGTAGCTAGAGGCACCAAACTGACAAGGTGGCGGCATAGAAGGTAGGCTGGGGTTCACATTGCCTCCTGGTGGGTGATTCCAGATTCCAAAATCACTTTTTGTATTACTTTTTGCACCCGATACAGACTGAAGAGGAAGAATCACTACCGGGAGTTTGATCTCCGGGTCTGAGGCATATGGCACATCCAGGTAGACCTAAACACAAAGCATATTAAAACAAAACAATTATTCATATCTGTGTAGAACACACAAAGATGCCAATCTAATGTATTTGTTCACTTCATTGTAGACGAGTGACTGTGTGTCTTTGCTTTCGATGCTGAAACTCACCCTGAGTCTGTACTCAACCTTGATGACCTTACAGTTTAGGATAGAGATGGTCAGGTCGGGAGGGATGGACAGCACTTTGGTGACAGTGTTCTTTGATTTGGGCTCAATGGAATCACCTTCCTCTTTAAAAAGTTCATGTTTGTGAAGTTTTCTCTTTCCTTTTGCCATAAAACTGTGCTTTTCATACAGGCAGTATTTTGGCGTGATTGCACGGGATGAATTGTTCTGAACTTCAGCCAAAACTTTCAAGCCCTCTCCTGTAGTGAGAGACAACTTCTTTTTCTATTATTACAATAGCTGAATCACATGATCTCAAAATACTGCATTTGTCGTCTTAATCTAGTTGATTATACAAGAGTAAACAAGAAACTCCAATTTATATACATTTCATCTCCTTACAGACACAGAAATGGTTGTGTCTACACTCTAAAAAATGCTGGGTTAAAAACAACCCAAGTTGGGTTGAAAATGGACAAACCCAGCAATTGGGTTGTTTTAACCCAGCGGTTGGGTTAAATGTTTGCCCAACCTGCTGGGTAGTTTTATTTAAACCAACTATTATTTAAAAATTGCTATATGGCTAGCTTAAAATGAACCCAAAATAGTTGGGAAATTAAAAACCAGATGCAATTAGAAACAACAATAATAGACAAAAGGTGAATGTTTATTAATAAGCTTTAATATTTTATTAATATAAATGTAATAGTTTAATAGTTTATTAATATAAATTTATTAATAAGCATTTTAATAAATGTTTATTGTTTAATAATTATTCATTGAACATTAATAAATGTTAATTTCCAACATACTTTGGGTTAATTTTAATTAAGCAATACAGTAATTTTTAAACAATAATTGAGTTAAATAAAACTACCCAGCAGGTTGGGCAAACATTTAACCCTACCGCTGGGTTAAAACAACCCAATTGCTGGGTTTGTCCATTTTCAACCCAACTTGGGTTGTTTTTAACCCAGCATTTTTTAGGGTGTACAACAATCAAACTTTAAGTTCATTGACAAACAGAAAACATGAACACTGCTGAGGTGTTATAATAAGAACTATAATTTTACCTAGGCAGTATCCCATTTTCTCAGTGTTTATGTCCATGGAGACACTCCCAGAGCTGAGGAGTTTCATTTTTTTCTCTATGCTTCCATACTGAGGTGCCTAAACAAGACAAAACATTTAAAATAAAGAGGATGATCGATCCCCAAAACATAGTAGAGGAATGTATGTTATAGATTAGAATGACAGTACTTGGGATTTTATCATAATCTCACCATTAGTTCAGGACTGGACACAACATGACTGGGGGCATAGTGAAACTCTGCTTTGGCTTTGCTAGAAACACGCATTGATCGGGTTAATTTAGTCTCCAAAGTGTAGGCAATTTTTCCAATTGCACTTTTGAAGGTTGGTGGGAAGTGACTATAAGAAAATAATGCCATGTGTAAACACAGAGTAACTGTATAGCAGAAAGTAAAGTCTCATTAAAAGGTTGAAATTCTTGAAAAAAAGAAATACTGGCAAAAGTAAAATGTTCTATTTTATTAAAGGTACACTACGTAACTTTTGGCCTTGTAGCGGTTAAAAACAAAACATTTTGCGGAAGAACATTGTTTTGGTTGTGCTTTGGCTCAATATGGATATGGTTATCCTACTGTTTATACAACATTCACTATTAGGCTTAAGTGATATAACGAGTTTTGATGTAAATGATCACAAGCTGACTAGCTTGTACACGGTACTTCCTTGAAGTTAAATTCCAGCACAGCATTACAACAACCCATAATGAAATGACCCTTCACAATAGATAATGCTTTACAATGAACTCTGTTAGAGAGCTACATATGGCAATTTATCTGTTCAACATAATACATTACTGAGTTGAGTTATAAAAAATATAAGAACGCCATCTCCTTTTACAACATTTCATATCTCTCAGTTCTGGCCATCCCTGAAAAGCCAAGCTAATGTTGGTTCTTGTTTTATTACAAGCTCTGTCGCGTTCTCTTTTTTTTCCTTTTTTGCGTTTTTTTTAAACAGGTGATTCCCCGGAGGTTTGAGATTTAGCTGCTCCGTGTCAACCTTTCTCGCAAATTAAGTATGTTTACATGGACAACAATATTCCGATATTAACCCGATTAAGACAATACTCTGATTAAACAGTAAACAGCGATTTCTGATTACTTTAATCCGGCTAAAGTCATACTTGAAGTGAACACAAATCGAATTTACGACATGTGGAGTCTTCCTATTTTAGTTGCATTATTGAAGTGCATTATAGACATGTAACACCTTAATCACACTATTAACGTCATGTGGGAGTTTTTGCCGCATTTTGTGACAGGACACATAAACACACGGCAGTGGCCAACCGTTTGACGGCACACAAGATAGTATATTCAAATTCCTTTCATCTCATCTCTCATCCAGTACCTTTTTACCGAGTTTGTAAACACCTTAATCAGAATATTGTCTTATTCAGAATTAGATTTCTGCTGTCCATGTAAATGTAGTTAGTGTGACAACTAACCTATGCCACTCCCACATGCGTCAAAGTAGCCGGAGCAACTTTTCTCTATCGATGGATATGACAACACATTTTTGAGTCATTTTGTTTGTTTAAATGGTATAAATGTGAATACAACATGAACACAAATTACATTACTGAAAACAATATGAATACAAATATTACATTACTAAAATAAAATTAAAAACTGGATAAATGTTTTGTAACTTTGTTCTTCACATTCTTTTCTTTATATTATCTCTATGAGATGCAACAAACAAACTTACTCATGTGGCAACTGAAAGGCGAATGGGTAAACATGATGTCCCGGTGCCACAACCGAAGAATCTATCAAATAAATAAAAATAAAAAAAATCAAATTTAAGTTCAGCATGTTTTTCAGTACTCAAAGCTCAATTTGTAATATTCATCTAAATGGTAAACAGACTTACATGGCTGTCCTGATGGATCTTTCAGCATATCATTACCTACAAGATCAAGTAACACCAGCATGGTTAAATCCACCTGAGTTCTACAAACTGTAACACAAAAACTTCAGCAGTTCCTCCTCCTACCGTGTGTTTTGTCCTCCCGAACGAAAAACCTCTCCATGGAATAATACTTCTCTTTATCCGAGTAAACAACAGTGGTTTTCCCGTAATGCTCGCTCCAGCACACCTGTGCTTTACCTTTAATTTTCACACTCAGCGACTTCATTTGCGTGTCCTTTACTACATCCAGAAGCACTTGTCCCGATATAAAGTCCCCGCTGGTGAAAGTATTGTTCGGATTGATGGGATTATAAATAACAGAAATGTTTTTCACTGTGAGGGACATCTTGTCTTTTTTGTGTCAATGTCAATATCCGTTTCTGATCTGTGATCTCTGTGAGAAACTATTTCCTCATGTTGTGGGCGTGGCGTTGAGACAACGCCCAAACGGATGAAAATGAAAATATTACACTCCTCAAATTGCAATTTATTTAACCCTTAATCGTCCCTTAATTGGACTAACGTTTTGGTCCTTTGGGATTAGATAGACCCCAAACTTTTAAAGAGCGAATGCATGTACATTTTTTATTTACTTCTCAAATATGCATTTATGCTGTGTTTTTGTGGATATTTTGTAATTTTTTACCTATTTACTGCACAATTACTTAACCACGCTATAAATTGGCTTATGAAAAATAGATTTTTAATGAAAACATCACTTTAATGATGAACTTAATTAAATCTAAATTGTATTTGGACATTGATATGTGTTAGGGATAGAATACTACCATCTACAGGTTTAATTATAGCAAGTAGTTATAGTTAAAGAAAGTGCAAATGTGTGTGTGTGTATATATATATATATATATATATATACACACACTTTTGTGCATTGACAATTGCTAGGGTTTATCAGCTAGCAATTGTCAATGCACATTTAAAGGGTTAGTTCACCCAAAAATGAAAATTCTGTCATTTATTACTTACCCTCATGCTGTTCCACACCCGTAAGACATTCGTTCATCTTCGGAACACAAATTAAGATATTTTTGTTGAAATCCGATGGCTCCGTGAGGCCTCCATAGGGAGCAATGACACTTCCTCTCTCAAGATCCACAAAGCTACTAAAAACACATCTAAATCGGTTCATGTGAGTACAGTAGTTCAATATTAATATTATAAAGCGACGAGAATATTTTTGGAGCACCAAAAAAACTAAATAAAGACTTATTTAGTGATGGCCAATTTCAAAACACTGCTTCATGAAGCATCGGAGCACAAATGAATCAGTATGATTCAAGAAAAAAAATCTCTCAACTAATGCTGTAAAATATACATTTTTTTTTTATTTAAACATTTAAATTGTGTCTTGATAGATTTATCATATATTAAAGAACATTAAAAAATATAATATGTAATGGCGGTGTGCCTTCTTTTCATTTACTAGACAAAAATGCAGCAAGAGTTTTGAAATCTACTTCTAGAAAATAAAGAACAAAGAATGTGCATCAGGTTTGTTTTGCTTTTTGAGGTTTTATATTAATTTATGAAGCCACTGTAAACTTTATTGTTACATATTATATTGTTATATTACAATGCTATTATATTTTGTGCAGGGAATGAGCTTATTTTGTTGTAAATAAAAAAGTCTCGGCTAAATATTGTGTTATGTTTCTGACAACTTGTAAAAATCGGGGCTTTAAGAAAATCCGAAATTCCGACTTGATTTGAACGCACCATGTGCTTCACACTAGCTGTTCATAACGTCCCGCTGACTGACTGCGCAAATGCTGTTGCGGTTGATGCTCCTGAAGCGCATATCATGTGCAGTGACGCATTATTGGCTCCACCCACAATGCAACGAAGACAAGGGAACCTCCAGACAAGAGGACCAAAAGCCCTACTATAAAACTGGCATTACACCGATGATTATTTCATTCTGAGGACACCGATTCAGCGAAACTTTTTAACTCGAGATTTTTTAAAGTAGACGGAATTCGACAGCGATTTTTAGAGGTTTGGATTATATCTTGATGTGTTTGTGCCTTCAGCCTCTATAACACCATAGCAAGACTAGATAAATAACGCCGCATCAGCGTCCTTTCAGCGGTATTTTTTTATCCAGAACAAATTTAAACCCGAAACTTTTCAGTGATATTATTGGCTGCCGATTGTTTGATAACTTTATTACGCAATTTGTTTGTTTGGCTGATATTACAGTCAGCTATATTTCCAGCCATTCTCCTCGTCGGGGAAAAAGCGACGCCCTCAGGCCGCCGGCGGTACTGCATGTGCCGGTGAGTTGTAAGTGAGACACTGGGAGTCTGAATAATTTAACGGTGGAAAATGAGCTCAGAGGAAGCGGCAGCTCCAACCAAAACCAGCACAGATGAGGATGGCATGTCCTGGTGGTACCGCTGGATCTGCAAACTGGCTGGTGTCCTGGGTGGCATATGTAAGTATCACACGTGATTGTGTCCATATGGATGTTTAATGCAGAATAACTTGAGTCTTTCTGCACACACTGGCTCCTGATAGACAGGTGTATCCATTTGTGATGGTATTTGAAACCTTTTCAACAAGGATACTGTCTTACACCCAACACAATCACGTCCTGTGCTGAACTTATGGTGGTTTCACATCCTTGATTATGGCATATCAAAGTAAAAAAAATAGTGCTGTCAAGTCACTGCAAACATCATATTTTATTTAGTGCTGTCAAATCGATTAATCGCAAGATACACAATTAATTGCATCTAACATAAAAGTTTGCAAATATATATACATATATACATACATATATATATATATATATATATATATATATATATATATATATATATATATATATATATACATATATTATATGCATGCAATTTTTGCACATACTCGAAATTTGAAAATCAAAACTCAAAATCGATTTGAAAGCACTTTTTTTTATTTTGATATACAAATTATTTTGATACACACACATATATATATATATATATATGCATACATATTTTAACAAACTTTTATGTTAGATGCGATTATTGTGCATAAGCTGTGGTGGTTTGTACAAGGCCTTTTTGTGGACACTGTCATGGTAACAACACAGGTGTCATAGCAACTGCAACTTTCTCTTCTCTTGCTCTTTTCTTTCTTATCCTTTTGTTCTGTTAGGTTTTGTTAGGGATTACTAGGTGTTACGAACCAGTATCTCTCTATGTAGTGCATAGAGTCTTTTAGAGGCCACTGACCACCGAATATGATTATCCTCATGCAAGAGACCCCCATCCTAACATTTAACAGCCATTTATATTGGTAAACCCTATATTATGGGGACAAAATGGACATTTTTTTGGTCCCCATGAAGAAAACGCTTAAATGAGTTTTCTGTGAGGGTTGTGTTTAGGGTTAGGGGATAAAATATACAGTTTTTACAGAAAATGCCTCATAAAACAAGGAAACTCAGCGTGTGTGTGTGTGTGATCAGTCAGCTTCAATAGTTCTCTCTTTTTCTCTACATATGCTGAGGCACAGATGACAGAAACAGCTGTTCATCATTCAAACCCAACAAAAGCTTGTTTCATCCAGCCAAGCAGCTGCTCTGCACCAAACGTCTGTCCTTCCTCTGTGTTTTTGAACACGTTCTGTTTCTGAACAAAGTATAACAGGTTCCTGAAGCAGCCATTAAACAAATGTGCATGTTCCTTTCTTTATTTACTCTTTATAACCCCTTTTTTGAGGAAAATATTTATATAATATTTATTTATGTATTTGTTATGTACGTATGTATTATATGGGTGTGCAATATTGACATAAATTGATATCTCAAAATGTTTGGGATTTTTTCGGTAACGATAATTAAACGATATTTTGATGATTGTGTTTTTGTGCTGCTGCCTTGGCTGGTTTATACGGAAGAGGATTAGGGCCAAATAATAATAAGAAAATAAAACCATCTCGAGATTAAAGTTGTTAAATTTCAAGAAAAAAGTCGAGATAAAATGTTGAGAATAAAGTCATTAAATTATGAGAAAAAAGTCATTAAATTACGAGAACAAATTCATTAAATTACGAATTTGTTCTCATAATTTAACGACTTTTTTCTCATAATTTAATTACTTCATTCTCATAATTTAATGAGTTTATTCTCAATATTTTATCTCAACTTTTTTCTCGAAATGTAACAACATTTTTCTCGTAATTTAACTTTTTTCTCGTAATTTAACGAATTTGTTCTCGTAATTTAACAACTTTTTTTCTCGTAATTTAATGACTTTATTCTCATAATTTAATGAGTTTATTCTTAACATTTTATCTCGACTTTTTTCTCGAAATTTAACGACATTTTTCTCATAATTTAACGTATTTGTTCTCGAAATTTAACGACATTTTTCTCATAATTTAACAAATTTGTTCTCGTAATTTAACAAGTTTATTCTCAACATTTTATTTCGACTTTTTTCTCGAAATTTAACAACTTTTTTCTCGAAATTTAACAACTTTAATCTCAAGATGGTTTTATTTTTTTATTATTGCTTGGCCCTAATCCTCTTCCGTAGGTTTATGTGGAAGCTTGTTTCCGCCATGAAATAAAAAAGGTAACTGCGACTTTTTGTTTCACAATTCTGCATCTTTTTTTTTTTTTCTCAGAATTGCAATAAAAAGTCAGAATTGCATGATTAATATGAAATATAAAGCAGTATTGCATGATATAAAGTCAGAGTTGCGAGATATAAAGTCAGAGTTTCGAGTTAAAAAAGTCAGAATTGTGACTATATCTTGCAATTTTGACTTTATAACATGCAATTCTAACATTATATCATGCAGTTGTGACTTTATAACTCACAATTGCAAGTTTAAATCTCACAGTTCTGAGAAAAAAGTCAGAATTGTGAGATAAAAAGTCACAAGTACCTTTTTTATTTTTTATTTAGTGGCGGAAACAAGCTTCTATAGGTTTAGGTCTGGATAAATAAATAAAAAAAACTAAAACCGCCAGTAGGTGGCAGCAAGTCCCTGTTTTAATGAGTGATTCATTGAATCATGCAAACAGTTTGTTCAAAAAGGCTGATTCATTTAGAAACGAAGCAAATTACTGTCTTTATGAATGGGTCATTGAATCGTAGACTCAAATGATTCGTTAAAAAACTACAGTGTTTCTCTAATAAGCACAACAGTTCAGCTCCATCTTTGATTGGAACTATTTGGCGAAACAGAAAAAAACAGACAATAATGTGTCTAAAATGTAACTGAATTAACTTCTTGCTTGTTGAACGGCTGTATATAAATCAATATCACATTTGTGATCGAGCTCTTGCGTTGATATTCGGTGAAAACGGTGCTCTTGCTTGTGTGATATTACTTAATTTTAATATATATATATATATATATATATATATATATATATATATATATATATATATATATATATATATATAACTCATACAATACAAGGATTTTTTTTATAATTTAAATTATAAGGACATTCTAACTGCATTCAAATAGGATTTATCACAGTGAATGCTTTTGGACTCAAGATGTGTTTTTGTTTGCAAAGTGGGTGATATAAATGATAATGTCAGCTCGCATATCGCTAATAAAACAATTACGATATTATTGTACACGATAAATAGCGCACACCCCTAATGTATTAGATTTAATATTTTAACTTAATATTTCAATAATTTTGCAACATATTTGCATATAGTTCTCTGTTAATGGTTAATTGTCGCATGGCATGCAGGTAAACAAATATATTTCATCTTTTTAGTAAGCGTTTTGATTTTATTTTAAAATTATTTATTTTAAACTTTATAATTTAATTATCAGTATGGGAAACCCTGGGCTAAGGCAATTACTTAACATCAAATTGACCAATTAGCAACTATCATAACAGTTATTAGAAATTTTTTTTTTTTTAAAGTTTTTACCAATGATAACAATTTTGATTTGTTTACATGACGTACAAAAAATTTGACTTTTTCTTCTCTTTTTTTTCTAGCATGTGCAACGATGGGCATTTGGAATTGTGTGACTGTGAATCCGTTAAACATCGCGGCTGGAGTTTGGATGGTGTAAGAACTTGCATTTTAGTTCCCAGTGTTCACTGAGTCATGCAGAGAAGCTGATCAGAAGATGAAACATCTCTGTTTTCCTTCAGGTTGACGGCGTGTGTGTTGTTCCTGTGCGAGGTGCCGTTCTGTTGTCAGTTCGTTGAGTTTGCAAATGTAGTTGCGGCGCGAGCCGACCGCCTGAAGCCCTGGCAGAAAGCCCTGTTTTACTGCGGGTGAGTGCAACTCTACAGCTGTTAACTTCATTGGCCAGTAAATGTTACTGTGGAACTAATAAATATTTACTACAAAACAAATAGTCTTCTTCCAGGGGGAACGTGACAACTCCAAAAGCTGAATCGTCCACTTTTTTTTTTTTTTTTTTTTTTTTTTTTGTCTTATAGGAGATATTTTGTACTCTTAACAAATGTAACTGTCTAAATCAATTCACTGAAAGGATTGGTTTCTGGTGTGCAAATATAAAAGCACCCCAATGAAGTGTGTAAAATCTTTAATTAATGATTAGTAAATATTTAAGATTAAAATTAACACAACTTTTACAGCGTTTATTAATCTAAATATTAATTTCTGCTTATAGCCTACTGCTACATTAGAAGTTGCATAAACTAACATTAGGTAATGTATTATAAACAAACATGAATTTAATATGAACTATAGTGTACTCTACTGATTTTTTATGTTTTTGAAAGAAGTCTCTTCTGCTCATCAAGGCTGCATTTATTTGCACAATAATATTGTGAAAAATTATTAAAATTTAAAATAACTATTTTCTATTTAAATACATGTTAAAATGCAATTTATCCCTGTGATCAAAGCTGAATTTTCAGCATCATTACTCCAGTCTTCAGAGTCACATGATCCTTCAGAAATCATTCTAATATGCTGATTTGCTGCTCAAGAAACATTTATTATTATTATTATTATCAATGTTTAAAACAGTTGTGCTGCTTTTTTTAGGATTCTTTGATGAATAGAAAGTTCAAATGAACAACATTTTTTTGAAATATCTTTTATAACATTATAAATGTCTTTACTGTCAATTTTGATCAATTTAATGCATCCTTTCTCAATAAAAGTATCAAGTGCAATTTAAAAAAAAAAAAAGAAATAACCTGTAAACTTTTAAATGGCATTGTATTTATAATAATTTTTTTGTTGTTTTTTGATCAGAAGTAACGTTGCTGTCACTTCCTTCCCTCAGGATGGCGCTGTTTCCCGTCTTTCTGAAGTTTTCCATAACAACTCTGTTTGGTAATGCCATTGCTTTTGCTACCGGAGTGCTGTACGGACTCGCCTCGCTTGGGAAGAAGTGAGTGCATTGTTGCATTTGCTTGCACAGAGTAACTTTTCATAATACATTTTGAATTTATTGCCTTTATCGCCTTTTTCAGAGGTGACGCGGTGAGCTACGCTCGATTGCAGCACCAAAAACAGGGCGACGAAGAGAAACTGACAGGAACGACAGATGGTTCTGTGCCGTGAATCTCTTCTCTCCACCTCCTTCACCACCTCATTGCGTCCTTTCCCTCTTGTTTTCCCTTAACAATAAGATGCATTACCTGACTGAGGTGTTTCACGGTTTGTTGGGATGTATTTAAGCTAACCTTTGACGACTGACAGACGAGTCAATCAGTGGAAATCAGTTCTATGGTTTGTTTGTGTAGGATTTATTTAATAAAATGGGTTTTAAGTTAATATTTTCATTTGCGCTCTCATGCACAGTTATTATTTAAATGCATTTAATTTAATTTTTTCTTGCTTTATAAACTGACATGTTTTCATTTACATTTAATTTTACCAAACCCAGAGCTGGATGAATGCATTATCTTCAGCTACCGCCTCTTTTTTTCGTCTTTCGTATCAAACCACCTCAAAACCAGCGCAGGGAAATGGAATTTTAGCCATTCCCCCCTCCTAGAATTCTTTGTTCTGTAGATGAGAAAAAAGGATAAGGGCCGGTTCACACAGAATGCGTTTTTACATTCCACTGTGCAACTTTTCCATCATTTTTCTACATAAACGTGCTAGATGGATGTTTTTGACAATTGCGTTCGCATCTTTTGCAGCGTCTTGCGCATGACGCGGCATCAATTTGTTTTCATGGGGGGGCACAGATTTTTAAAAATCTGAGAAATAGACTTTCACTAAAACGATAACATTCCATATTATTATTGAAATAGACCAAGTTCTATATTAACACCAAAAAATTAACTCAAAAGGTTTCAATTCCTCCGACAACACAATGATAAAAACAATACCAAATAGTAGTGATGGGAGAAACAAAGCTTTGAAAAGTCAATTGACCCTTCGCAAAGACCAACCCTTCTTAGTTACTGTTGCTTTGTCCGACAAGCCATGGCGTTCTCACGCCACACAGAGTGAAAAATACATTGCGGAGCAAAGAGGACACTGACAACATGTCGACAAGATGATATTAAACAAAGTCCCAGCTTTCAAAATTGTGTAATCTTTTAAGAACTTCGAACAATAAAAACTGTTTTGTGGCTCTTTAATGTGTCGTGACAGATCGCTGTAGCGCCTCAGCTCAAGCGGCTCGTGAACCGATCATCTCTTCCTACTAGTTAATTTATAGCATCAAATAAACATGAATGAACATCAGAAGGAATGTTGTTTCAAATGCAGAAAGACGTCAGTACACACCATTTTTCAAGTTCAAGTCCACCGATGTTAATCTTCTAACTCCTGACTGCTTTGTCGGACAAAATTGCATATTTGGTGTTATGACTGGTTAGATCGTTTGTCAATCAAACTCCCGGCGAAGGGTCAATTGAACCAACTGCTTCGCAAAATGATTCACTGTTTCGAAGCGTTCAAAACACCACATGCTGGTGAAGCCTGCTGGTCAAAACAGTGTAAAACTCATACCAAACATGCATAAAAACAGCTTTTACAAACCTATTGCAAATGTTTTATAAAAAGTATGTAATTAACTAATCATCTAATACCATTAAATATTAAGTGTCTGTATAGAATATATTCTTTTAATATCAATTTTTAGGGCTTGTTTTGTTTATTCTATGGATGGGTCAGCTAAACGGAGACTAACTACTATTATTCCTTTAAATTATACAAATACCTCATTAAAACGTCTACAAATGTGTAAAACTCTTCAGAGATCAGGTAATAGACACTTTTAGACACTTAATCCTCAGGTAATAGACAGACACTTGTTCAATGATTCGCAGCTGGGGGGCGATTTCAGTGAAACGGCATGATTCATGGGTTCACAGAGATCGCCCCAGTGAAATTTCGAAACCGTCATGATATAACAAAGCCTCATTTACTGAAATCACGTGACTTTGGCAGTTTGAAACGCTCCGAACCACTGATTCGAAACAAAAGATTCGTAAAGGTTTCAAAGCTTCATGAAGCAGTGTTTCGAAAGCGCCCATCACTACCAGATAGCATTAAAATATTGATGTGTAACAAAGACTTTGAGTGTACACTCACCATTAAAATAGTTGAAGGCGGTGGGTCATTTATAAATATTTATGATTATGTTTCAAGTTCCGTTTTGTAATAATGCGTTAAATATGAATTTTCTGATCATAGGCGGAGGGTGAATCAACTCCAGGGAAAGTCTAAGGAGATGTGCTTCCCGTTTAAAAACACATCTTAATAAGTAACTTGAGAAATCTGTCACAGCACAACCTACATATCCAAACACTGCTGATAAATTTTGTTAATAAACCGTCTACGTTTACAAACCACTGTTCATTTTAACAAATTACATACTGTACGCAGGATTTGGCATCTCAGAAAGCGTGCAAAGAGCGCGTCCTTTATAATTACTCATCTTAGGGTGCGTTCACACTTGTAGTTCGGTTCGTTTGGTTCATTTGGTCCAGACTAAAGCAGAAAAAAAAAAAAAAACATTTAGTCCTGGTCCGATTAGCGTTCAGATTGGCAATTTTATCACCGGACCAAAAGATACCGAAACTTAAGGCATAGGGATACATTCACAACGTGATTGGTCGGATTTTATGATGTATTTTGAGACGGAACTTACCGAAAATCCAAAACAATGCTGTGTGCTGAGGTAAATGGGCTTGTTGTGTGTGTGTGTAGCGGTGCGTGGCCTGCATGTGATGGTATTTTGGCCAGCTGGAAACTCGTGAAGAGCTTATAAAATGTGTAAAGTAGTCAAAACACACAAACGATCTGCTGCGTGAAGACGCGCGTCTGATGCCTGTCATGGGAAAACTCGCGTCTATGACGAGAAAAACCGACATGCGTGAGGATTCTGTCCATTTTAGGGTCTCGTCTTCCTGTCTTTGGTCCGTGTTGCATTCATATATCATTCGAACCGCACCAGAGTTCGTTTGGAAGCGGACCGAGACCCATCTTTTCAGCGGTCTCGGTCCGCTTGTTTGGTGCGCACCAGGGTTCGGATGGCAGCGTTCACATATGTTCAAATGAACCGCACTAACCGAGCAATCGCACCAGGGTTTGTTTAAGGGTGCTTTCACACTTGGTTCGATTGCCTGGACCGAACCCGAGTTCGATTGCTCCCCCCTCCCCCTGCGCCCACTGGATTGTGTTCACATTATATTATTTGGGTCCGAACCGCGGTTCGTTTGCGTCATGAAACCAGCAGCTGTTTACTACGTTGCTTAGTAACGATGGCGCAGGAGAAGGCGGCAAAATGCATAACGTTGCTCTCCTCACTTTTATATTTTTGTTTTTGAACCGTTGGTTTTGTTCATAACGGCTCTTGCGTCTATCTGCCGCGAATGTAGAATGCTGAAGGCGAGCAGAAATGAGAAAAGCTATGCTACAGCTCTCTGTTGGCAGCATGTCAGTCACGCTCGTCGGGAAAGTGAGTGAAACACACACACAAACACACATTTTTATCAAATTATACGGCATTAATAGCGGTTCACTTCCGCAATTTGGTACGTTTGCATTCATATCAGAAGCGAACCGTACCGGAGTTCACTTGAACCGCACCCCAGACCACCCTTTTTAAGTGGACTCGGGTACGGTTCGCGGGTGCGCACCCGAGTTCAGAAGACCGTGTTCACATCATCCAAACGTACCGAACTCTGACGTCAATCGAACCCGGGTGCGCACCAAAAGTTCTAATGTGAAAGCACCCTTAATCAAACCAAACATGACAAGTGTGAACGCACCCTTAGTTCATCTCGATCTCAAGCAGTTCTGTTACAATAAATGAAGCCGACTGCTCAAAACACCAATGCTAACTCCTCTGATTGGTCACTGCGTTCAAGAAATCAACAGATATGTTTGTGATTGGCTACAATGCTCAATGCTGCAAAAACACATTGTAAACGAGATGCTTCATTATGAAATATGAATTGCAAAATCCACAGAAATAAGGTTTTTGCTTTCAATTGTAAATTTGCTGAATGACCATACGATTAGGGGGGTACGTTGTGTCATCTGGGGGGGTGCTGTCCCCCAATGCCCCCCCCTTGGCAAATATCCTGATAAACAACGTCAACGTCACCGTCCTCAAGTTATGTTCAACCTTTAACTGTAAATAACGCGTTCTGTGTGAATGGCCCCTAATCCTTTAAAAGTGAACAAACTTGTATTTTAATGTGTAAGCTTGGTAAAAAAACAAGCGATTACAGGTGTGTTAATGGCCACTGCAGGGATAAAAACTAGTATGTTTGTGTGTTTTGTATGCCTCTGCTAACTGGCCTTTACCCAGAATCCTTTGCTGCAGCATGTTTGGTGTTCATAAGAAATAATGGAATGTAATTTTGCTAAGCGCACTGCTCACTTTCTTTATTTCGTATTTGGTGAAAGAGTGTCTTGATCAAGTGGTTTCTGATTGTTTTCTTTAGAAGCTTGTATGAGTGTAATTCTGAATGACGAGATGAATTTAAACTGGTTTACGTTCCGTCTTCAGTCTTAACTCTCCTCTAAAGCCATCTGTCTGTTGCTGCACTGAAGAAGGGCTTCTTTTCCAGAATATGAAACGATTCAGTTTGTTAATGCTGTGATGACGTGTTGTTTGCTCGTTTCTGCATCTGTCTGAGCCAGTCTCAACACTGACCACTGGTATGAAAGCCAAAGTTACAAACGAACTATAATATGGAGGTCAGAGGTCATTCTGTCCCGTTCTTACCTTAGTGTTCACGCTGTTACTTATGGAACCTTGTTTCCACCAGGGAGTTTATATATAAAATATATAAAAAGGTAATTGCGACAATTTCTCACAATTACAAGTTTATATCTCACAATTCTGACTATTTCCTCAGAAATTTGTCAAGCATGTCTTGAATATGTGTCACCCACAAAACATTTTTTTCCCAATATTTTATTTTCATGACAATTAAAGGTACACTGTCTATGTAACTTTTGGCCCTCTAGTGGTTAAAAAACAAAACTGCATGTATTTTGCTGAAGAACATTGTTTCTAAAGTTCTTCGGCTCTGCGTGACTGTGGATGAATATGATCCATCACAATAGATAATGCTTTACAATTAACTCTGCTTAAGAGGTTCAGACTTAAGACTTAAACACACCATTATTTATCACTAACTTTGGGTACAATCCCTCCAGTAGCTGTAGTCCATCTGTAGAGGAGTTTATAACAAGTCACTATGATATTGAAAGCAAAATTGTCCTCAAGATGCAAGTCTAGTCTTGACATCTCCATAACTAAAAGCTTCTGTGTGATCTGACAAAACAACACTACTGACTGAAAGAAGGGAAAATATTTTGAAACACCAAACTTGTTCCACAAAACCTAAACTTGAATTTGTAATTAGATGTTAAGCGGTGATTTTGTCCCGTATGTGTATTTGTGTTGGATCAGTGACATGTAACTGATTGACTTTGCAATGATGTGTACAAAAAGGTCTGAGATTAAGAGACTTTTTCTCTGTTTTTCTTCATGAGCTAAATAAAGAAATCTGTCTTTGACCTCATCGCTTGTTGTTTCTGAGTTTCTAACTTTTAAGATCTAAAGTGTGGTTTAAGTATTATGATTTACACTGGGGGTTAAAAAAATTAAGATTTTGTAATGTTTTTGAAAGAAGTATCTTGTGCTCAACAAGGCTGCATTTATTTGATGAAAAAGGGTGTGCTGATTTACTGCTCATCTTATCAATGTTGAAATGTTGAGATGCTTAATATCAAAGATATAGAAAGACTGCCATTTTCAATTATAGATATAGAAAGACTGTTCACTGCTATTGGTTATGAATGGACTAGTTGCAAGTGGCCGGCATGTTGGATTTTCGATTAGCGAGTGTACGCATATACACTTCCAGTTTCGCTTTATGCCGGTGCAGAGTGCTGGAGAAAGCCGAAAATGTACCTTAAAATAGATATATAGTACAATCACATGAGCCAATGGCATTTAAATGCATGCATGCATGGGTTAGATTAATAAACTCATGGTGCATATGCATATACAATAACAATAATGCCTCTATATACTACTACAAGTGTGAATTTCCATAAATACTATTTTCTCAATTCTGCGCATATATTTTCACTTACCTTCATCAATTGCTCCATGAATATGATCACTACATATTTTACGATTTCTTTGCATCAATTATCTTTTTAGATAAAAACAAGGGCTGTGAAAAGATTGCGATTTTCACAGCCCTTGATTTACGTTTAATTTACGTTTTATTAATTTACGTTTTTAACTAGCACAAACAGTTTAATATAGGTAAGTTGTTTTTACCCGTAGTAAAATAGGTTTTTTGTTGCATAGACAAGACAGATAATGATGTATGTAACAGATAATAAATAAATGCAGTAATTAATAGAAATGCACAGGGGAAATACAAACACTGAAAATTATGTGTTGGCTACTAAAAAATTGCATTGGCTACTAAATAATACAGTTAACTATAATAATGTTACCAAATAAAGTGACTTAAGCATACACTGACTTCATATCATATTCCCATGTTTATTTATCAACACAACACATCCAGTGGCTGGTCTTTAATAGGAGAAAACTGACATTTTATATAGGATACTAAATTACTTGGTATAAAAAGGGCTTGATAGTACAGTAAACACTTATAACCTGACAATCTGAACAGTTTGACTGTCTCATTCCTCAAATAAGAAGTTCAGACTTGACATCAAGAGACAGTCAATTAAACAGTTAATCACTACATAACTGAAGAGATTGTGTTAGTCCAGAACAATCCATGTCACTATAGTAGTTCACTGCACAGATCGATGTACAGTTTCAGTCTGTTGTGAAGAGTTTTTATTGGCTGATTTGAGTTTATTTGCTCTGGTTTTTAGGAGCTTTGGGTATTCGTGGACTCTTCTGATATTTACCCGCCCGTGCGGCTTTAAGCTCCGCCTCCCACTGCTTCTTCACCATAGTGTACAACCTCATGGTGGCCTGAGCGTCCTGAACCTGTGACACACAACAGAGTTCAGCCAACAGGACACATACAGCAGCGTTCAAACTAGCTGTAACTTAAGATTAAAGAATACTTGGTAATAATTATAAGGGGTTTTTGCAACCAACAGCAAATAAACTTGGGGAAATCTGGCTTACATTAACTGATAAAACGTTTGAGGTAAGTAAGATTTTTTTTTAAAAGAAATTAATATGTTTATTCATCAAGGATGCATAAAAATCAAGTCATGTAATTTGAAATAATGGAGAACAGCATTTTCATTGGAGACTTACGGATGAGTGTTCACCCTTCTGGACATCAACACTGAGAATCTCTTTGGATAACACCCGCAATGCAGGACGTACGGACTGAGGAAATATTCAAAATTAACATAAATTAAAGTCAATAATTGCACTTAACATAGTATATTATATTTAAGATTCATACCTTTACTCTCTTCTTAAATGGTTTGTATTTCTGTGTGTCTCTGATCATTTTCTTGGGATGACATAAAAACAAAATCTACAAACAAGACAAAGAAGTTTCAAATAAATCTTACAATGGTTAAAGGAATAACTCATCCGAAAATATCATTATTTACTCACGCTTGTGCTGTTTCAAACCAATATGCCATTATATATGACTGACATTGTCTGCATGTCAAAAATTTTAGCACATGCTATGAGCATGACAGCAGCCTTTCTGTTGCGAGTCCTGTACCTTTAAGTCATTGTGAATGGCGTGTCCCACTAAAATCCTTCCTTCCAGAATCTGAGCCACTTCCTTCTGGACTTTCTTGAAGTCCTCACCTGTCAATCACAAAGAAGGATCAAAACACAGTAAATTATCTCAAATATATTGAAGCCTTATTTTGTGGACGAAGGTATGCGTTTATATCACAAAATGCATCATACGATAAAATGTTTTGGCACATTCCAGTTCATAGTCATATTAATGCACAAAGATACTAATTACTTTCACAAAATGCATTTAATAAAGACTAGCGGATTCATGATTTACTAATGGTTTAATACTAAATGCCGAATTCAGAAATCATCTTGCTCCATCAAACAGGCAATAACCTGGTGACCTGCCTTATTTAATGGATGAAAGAGTTGGTCTGGATCACAAAATGCGTTTAGTTCAAGCAGGGTTTATGCAGGTTTCAGTAAGTCAAATTTAAGACCTTTTTAAGACATTTTAAGACCATAAAGATTGAAATTTAAGACCTACACGACGCATTACCAAAAATATTAAAATCAAAGAAATTCTGAAAAAATAATTTTATTTCAATGAATTCAGTCATTGAAAAAGCATTAATTTAATTTACAGATAAAGCAGTCACATTAGTAACCTTCCACACACATCAATGTGCCAAATGCCCAAAGCCTTAGGCCCAAAATGAAAATAGGCTAAAACAAACTTGCCCTCAAATAGAATAGATTTCATCTCATATTTATTTACATTACAAAACAGCATATTAATAGCCTAATAAAGATTGAACAGGCTACTCCAACCCATGTAACAACCAATGTAGCGTGCACACACACACACACTCACACCAGATAATCCATTTTAGATAGATAGATAGTTACCTCGGGATAATTACAGTATCTATCTCTCTAACATGGATTATCTGATGTGTGCGTGTGTGTGTGATTTTGGCTTTCATTGAACATTACGACATACGGCCCGGTAAGAGTACGAATCAATTCCCTCTTTATAAACTCCCCCTATCCAAATCTCGCCATAAGTGATCTTGTTGGGCCCGCAAGAGAACGTCTTCGCGATTACTGAATCAGGGAACATCACTTGGAAGAGATCGCTAATCTCACTGTTGCTATTAAATGAGTGGTGTTTAGTCACCGTGTGTAGTATCCAAAGCACCTCGGCTTTCGATGTGTCAGTCGATCCAAAAGTACCCCGAAGGTTGTTCGACGGAGCTGCGATGATATTGCGCTGGAGACCGGAGGGACCAGGCATTGAGGAGGACGACGGCAGTGGTAAGGCTAATTGGTCCGCTGAAGGCATTTTGCGGCTAGCTTGTGTTTCTCCGCTCTGGCGTGTGACTCCAGCGCCTTTACACCGCTTCACACCCAGACTCCCTAACTGTTTTTTTTTTTTTTTTTTGCAAAGTTTGCAGTGAGCCTCGTACCTGGAGCTGGGTACCGCTTGTAACCAACAGCAGAAATCGCTGTGATCTAGCCATGTCTCGTTGAAAGTACACTTTCCCATTTTCCACACGTAGCCGAACTTTAACAAACTCTGAGGAGACGCAGACATATTTCGCGGGCAGGTTTTGCATTTATCACGGGATTTGTAGTTTTATCACCGCGTATACCAACACCAATATACCCCAGAAAGAACTACGACTCGCTACTTTTTTGCTACTTTGTAATAACTTTCAGCAGGTAGCGTTTCTGGAAATGGGTAAAAAAAATTTAAGACCTGACTAAATGAAATTTAAGACCTCGGATGAAAATCTGGCCGTTTTTAAGACTTTTTAAGGCCTTAAATTTACAGTTCAGAATTTTAGACTTTTTAAGACCCCGCGGAAACCCTGTCAAGATACATTCAGAATTTTGTGATGTAAACTCAGAATTCTGAGGGTGAAAAAAAATCTAAAATGCGAGATTTAAACTTGGAATTGCGAGAAAAACAGTCGGAATTGTGATTTAAACATGCAATCATGAGAAAAAAAATATGAATTGTGAAAAATAAATTCAGAATTGTCAGATTTTTACACAAAATTAAGATATAGGCTAAACTGCAAGAAACACCACCAGAACTGTTATAAACTTGCAATTCTGAGGAGAAAAAAATCAAAATTGAGAGATTTAAATTTAAAATGGCAAGAAATAGAACCAGAACTGCTTTATAAACTCACAATTCTGAGAAAAAGTCAAAATTGCAAAATGTTAACTCGAAATTCTGAATTTATATATCGAAATTTGAAGATACAGTCAAAACTGTTATAAACTTGCAATTCTGAGAAAAGTCAGAATTGTGCGATTTGAACAAAATTCCAAGATATAAATTCAGAATCGCAAGATTTAAAGTCAAAATGGCAAGAAATAGTACCAGAAATGTTAAACACTCGCAATTCTGAGAAAAAAAATCAGAACTGTGCGATTTTAAATCAAAACTACGATTTATAAATTCAGAATTGCGAGATAGTCAGAACTGTTATAAACTCGCAATTCTGAAAAAAAGTCAGAATTGTGCGATTTTAACACAAAATTGTGAAATATTAATTCAGAATTGTGAGATTTAATTCAAAATGGCAAGAAATAGCACCAGAACTGCATTATAAACTTACAATTCCCAAAAAAAAGTCAGAATTGTGCATTTTTAACACAAAATTGCGATATATAAATTCAGTATTTATATGACCGAGATATAGTCAGAACTGTTATAAACTTGCAATTCTGAGAAAACTGCAGAACATTAACTCAATTGCGTTATATAAATTCAGAATTTTGAGATATAGTCAAAACTTTTATAAGCTTGCAATTCTGAGAAAAAAGACAGAATTGTGCAATTTTAACACAAAATTCCAAGATATAAATTCAGAATCTCAAGATTTAAATGGAAAATGGCACAAAATAGTACCAGAACTGTTAACTAGAAATTATATAAACTCGAAATTCTGAGAAAAAAAAATAAATTCAGAATTTCGAGAAATACTTTTTTAGTTTCTTAATCCATTCTTATTTCATACAAACAGTTATTTAACCAAATACACTGTATTTTTCAAATGCAATTGAGAAAATCCATGCAGTTATTACTATGAGGGGTCCTTACCTTTTTCAATGTCCGCTGGCCTGATGCCGCTCACGGCCGTCCGGTAGTCCGTAACCTTCTCCGTGGGTTTGACGTATTTATCATAGATGCACTTCCCAAAGTGGTTGACGATCGAGACTCGTGCTAGAATGCTCTCCTCCCCATCCAATCCGACCCCCACCATCTCACAGTCCATGGCAACGGCACGGGTCAATCTGAAATCACCATGACAACAACAGCGATTAGTTTACATCACTTCCTGACACCAATAATTACACAAACAGCTTCAGGCGTTTGCTCACCCCTCAAACCCATGCTCTTTCACGAGCGCTTTGTCCGTGACTTCTGTATTGCACTTCAGAATTCCGTTCCGCTTTCGTACGATGTTTGCGGCCTCGGCCCCCACAGCAGACTCGATGTCATCAGGGTCCACGTCATCAAACCAGATATCAAGCCTAAGAAGAAACGGAGTTAAAAGAGGACAGTCATATGAAATGAAGCAGCATTAACCCCTTTTTGAGCACAAACATGAAAATGCACTGAACTTAAAGGTGCAATGTGTACATTTTAGGAGGATGTATTGACAGAAATGCAATATAATATACATAACTATGTTTTCAGCGGTGTATAAAGACCTTACATAATGAGCCATTTCTATCTCATACACCGCAGGTCCTTTTACATGTTAAGTCGTCATTTTGTGCCCGGGCATGTTCCTACAGTAGCCCTAAACGGACAAACTGCTCTATAGAGCGCATTTGCATGACTGGCTACTAGGGCTGGGTATTGACACAATTTTCACGATTCGATTTGATTACTATTCACATGCTTTTGGTTCGATTATGATTTTGATTCGATATCGATTATTTTGGATGTATTATTTCAGTTACAGTACATGTCAAATTTTCTAGAGGAAAAAATCTCTCAACTAATGCTGTAAACTACACATGGGAGTCAGTTGGTACTACTATAATAATATTGAAGGTTAAATTAACTTATTTATATACAAACACTTAAATTACACTCTATGTTTTTATTATAAATAAAGTTTAGACTTACATAATCATATTTCTACTCCAATTCCTTTTTTTTTTTTTTTTAAATATAAACATTTAAATCGTGGCTGTCATAACTGATTTATTCAAACATGCATGAAATATTGAAGAACATTAAAAATTCTAATGAATATGTAACATGTGCATAGCTTTATTTATCAGAATGTTGCTTTCTAGAGTTCATTTTCTAGCTGACTAATGAGTTTATGGTCACTGAATATGTTTTTCTGAGCAAAGTCTCGGATTTCAAATGACGTCCATCTTATTATGAGATTCAAAAAATAAATTCCGTTTTGGTGCTGTTTAATGTGACGTGACAGATCGCTGTAGCGCCTCAGTTAAAGAGAAGCGGCAGCACGGAGCACATGTGAACCTCCTCTCCTCCACTTTAATACCAGTTACAGTGCAAAATAAACATGAATGAACATCTGAAGGTATGTTAAGATACAGTACATCTTACCGAAATCCGCATCATGTCTTGTGTAATCGCTCAATCAGTGTTTCAACCTCAGAAAGATGTCAATAAAACAGCCTGTAAACAATGTCACATAACATCACATTTACCTCAGAAAAACATATTCAGTGACCATAAACTCATTAGTCAGCTAGAAAAGTGAACTCTAGAAAGCAGCATTCTGATTAATATAGTTACATATTCATTATAATGTTCTTCAATATTTAATGCATGTTTGAATAAATCAGTTAGGACAGCCACGATTTAAATATTAAAAAAAAAAAAAAAAAGGAATTGGAGTAGGAATATGATTATGTAAGTCTAAACTTTATTTATTATAAAAACATCATTGAGTGTAATTTAAGTGTTTGTATATAAATAAGTTCATTTAACCTTCAATATTATTATAGTAGTACCAGCTGACTCCCATGTGTAGTTTACAGCATTAGTTGAGAATTTTTTTCCTCTAGAAAATTTGCCATCTACTGAAATGCTACATCCAAAATAACTGATATCGAATCGAATCGAAACTGTAATCGAATCGAATGCATATAAATATTAATCGAATTGAATTTGTGAGAATTGTGGCAATACCCAGCCCTAGTAACAAAGCACAAAGATTATTGCGATTTATTGGATGGGAGGCGCTACATATTCTATAAACTGGCACTAAATATCACTAAAAAAGAGGAAGTTGCTGCAGTAGGAGAAGCCACTGTATCATAACTTCTATAACTATATAGAAAAATTATCAAAGTTTAAGTTTACGGTCAGGCAAATGTACTGTACTAAACATCTATATTTTACACAAAACTAAAAAATCTAAAATTGTTAGAAAATCAAAGCTATATTTTAAAGTTGATATTGCAAAAATTGAGGTTCCTATTGGATTTTCTTTAGGTGCTCTACCAAAAATAGCCATGTTCCACTGAATTTTTTCAATGTCACAAAATTATTAAACTTCTGTCACAATATTACTATCATAAAACAGTGGCTGAAAACAGAATCCTCGAGTGTCAGGCCTTTCCAACGGTGTGTATTTTGTCAAGATTAGAAAAAGTTTTGATTAAAATATTGTGCATATTATGTAAAATTTGAAACATGACACCATCCACTAGGGGGAGGAGCCTGCTAAAAAGATGATAACAGTCCAATTTCACCAAATGAATTTTGAGTGTTTAAGCTTTCGAATGATACCCAATTCATAATGATTGCTAAAATATGTAACAAAACAAAAAAAGGTCCCACCACCAGTTATAAAATGCACACATACTCTGCAGGTTTCTTTTCCACCTCCTCGACCTTCTCCTTCTTGTTCACTGGTTTCTCTTTTTCATCCCTTCTTTTTCTCTTCTCTGCTTTGAATTGTTTGTGTCCAGTTGAGTCTTTTCCATTCTGTCTGTCTCCATCTTTCTCAGAAGCTGGTTTGCCAGTCTCCGAGGGTTTTTTGAAGAGTTTATCCGGTTTACGAGAGTCTTTGGAAACTGACGGTGTCTTCTGATGCTGCTTTCCAGTATCCTTTGAATCTTTCGTCTGTTTTGTCCCTTCATCCTTCTTTTGAGGATTTGCAGTGAGCGTCTACACACATACATGGTAAAAATAATATGCATTTCTCACTCAGAATTGCTTGTGCATATTCAATATAATTTTACCATGGTAAACAATTCCTCTTACCTGCAGTAAGTTCTTCCAGTTGCAGGAATACTCCTGAGCTTCTTCGGGGGGCTTAATGATTGGCTTTACAGTTTCTGGTTTTGTTTTCTGCTTTACAGTTGGTTTCGTGTGGTAGAAGAACGACTTTCTGTCAGGTTTCTTCTTCTTCTTAGTATGCTTTGATTGGCCATTAGTCTGAGCACTTTCAGCATGTTTATTCAGCTTAACTTTAGACATCTTTAGGTTTTATCTATGTAGCCTGAGTAATTAAACACTAAGCTGTTGTTCCGCTTTTCTGTTTTTATTACATTGAATACGAAATTACTGGCATTAACTAATTTCACCAGCTGTTTACATGTTATTTCGTAGCTTTCTATCGTTAATGCAAATCTATGACATGCATGTTAGCGCGGACAATAGTAAATATATATATACATATATATCGCTATTTGAGAATATATTATCTTAAAAGCATTCAACGCAAATATAACTAAAAAAAATATCCACAACTATACCATGAGACAACCATGCTGATGGAACTTTCTGTCGTCTGTGTTACAACAATACGATCCGTGCAGGAACTGTAAGCGAATAAACGTTCCGCTCTGTATTCTGATTAAAAAAACTGTGTAAAAATCATAGGTAAAAATAAATAAATGCTAAAAAATATTAAGGTTGAACTAATTCAGTTCTTAAATAATTTGATTAAAATTATTGAAAATAAATAACAAACAAATAATAGGCTACATCTAACAAAAAAAGTAATGTACCGTAAAAAAAAAAAAAAAAAAACTAAATATTTTCCAAATAATATTTCACACATATTTATAATATTTTTTTTTTTCACAGTATAATCTGAGGGTTTAAGGATGAAAATTTTAGTGCCATCTAAAAGATCGAAAACCCCTGTTTTGGTCAGTGATGTTACGTTCAGTTTTGTCTGTTATTAAAAAAATTAATTCAGAAAATTAGATTTTAAAACAATTCTTCAAAGATTAAAATGTTTCAAGCTCTGAATTAAAAGTTAATTTGAAAATTTTGAGGGAATAAGCAAAAGGCCAGAGATATAGTTTTGCAGAATTGATGCATTATTATTATAAACAAAATATTTAAATTAATCTTTTATTTATTATGATAAGCAGAAAAGCAATTTTCTTCTTCAAATTCTTAAAAAAAAGTCTTTATTATGCAATTTTTTAATGTAGGCTACATCACTTTAAAAAAAATGCTGGGTTAAAAACAACCCAAGCTGGGTTGAAAATGGGCAAACCCAGTGATTGGGTTGTTTTAACCCAGCAGCTGGGTTAAATATTTGCACAATCTGTTAGGTAGTTTTATTTAACTCAACTATTGTTTAAAAACTTTATGCTTAAAATGAACACAAAGTATGTTGGAAATGAACATTTATTAATATATTTAATGAATAATAATTAAACCATAAACATGCAAATTAAATAATGTTCACCTTTTGATTATTATTGTGACTTCTAGTAATTATGTGTCTGATTTTTAATTTCCAACATATTTTGGGTTCATTTTAAGTTGTATAGTCATTTTAAAACAATAGTTGGGTTAAATAAAACTACCCAGCATGCTTGGCAAACATTTAACCCAAACGCTGGGCTTGTCCATTTTCAACCCAACTTGGGTTGTTTCTAACCCAGCATTTTTTTAGAGTGATGATTTTCAGTTTTGTAGACTGTTTTACATGCTGGGTAATCTTTAATGAACATACAGGATCATATATAACTGTCACTGGGCTTGTCTGTTACAAATATTTTCACTGGCAGAATCCTCAGACCGGAAGTGAGACAAACACTAGAGAAGAACGGAAAGATTCTCTCCGTAAAGGTTGTTGTGAATGAGCACAGATGAGTGTCAGTTAGTGGATCAGAAAATGACACTTTTCCTTGATCCCAGTCCAGCAGAACTCTCACCCTCCGAAGCCTCTCTTTAACACTAAAGGGAGTGTAGGTTTGCTCTTGGTGATGTGAGAAATATTCTTTATTTTTGTACCACACACACCAGACATCTTTGTCAAAGAAAGTAAACCCCTTCCTTTGGTTTGATGCTGTTGTTATTCCAAGAGTCCAGTGTATATTGTCCCCAACCTCCACATCCCAGCAGTGTGTTCCCGAGTTAAAGCCTTCAGAACCCAGGACACATGGATAGATGTCAAATCTCTCCGGATTAGCAGGAAATGCTCGAGTGTCCATGGTCCAGGTCAGACTGGTCAGATCATCAGACAGGTGGAGTTCGGGATGTGCAGTGTTGGGGTCCAGATTCACAGGAGCTGGTGAGACAAAACAATCAAGATAGATGTACTACTTATACTTTGTGATTAACACCAGAAGATATTTGAAAGACTCACCATTTTGGACAATATCTCGCATCTTCAGCCAGACTCCAAATGCCAGGTTTCCCAAGTGATTTGCCACATTAATCAGAGCTCCAGAACTCATCTGTGGATTCGGATATGGGCTCTGGGCTCTGGAAGAACATTCTGCAATTTGTTTGGGTTCAAAAGCATAGAAGAGCGACAGGAGACAGAACACTTACCTTTCCATTGTGGCTTTAAAGTTCTGGAAAAGAGCGAAAATGTAATAATTATCACTCCACTCAAGGATTGTTAAAGGTGCCCTAGAATGCTTTTTTCACAAGATGTAATATAAGTCTAAGGTGTCCCCTGAATGTGTCTGTGAAGTTTCAGCTCAAAATACCCCATAGATTTTTTTTTAATTAATTTTTGTAACTGCCTATTTTGGGGCATCATTAAATATGCGCCGATTCAGGATGCTTCCCCTTTAAATCCTCGCACTCCTCACCCCCAAGCTCGCGACTCTATAATACATTGCATAAACAAAGTTCACACAGCTAATATAACCCTCAAAATGGATCTTTACAAAGTGTTCGTCATGCATGCTGCATGCATGCATCAGATCATGTAAGTATAGTTTTTATTTGGATGTTTACATTTGATTCTGAATGAGTTTGATAGTGCTCCGTGGCTAAAGCTAACATTACACACTGTTGGAGAGATTTATAAAGAATGAAGTTGTGTTTATGAATTATACAGACTGCAAGTGTTTAAAAAAGGAAAATAAGGACAGTCTTGTCTCTGTGAATACAGTAAGAAACGATGGTGACTTTAACCACATTTAACAGTACATTAGCAACATGCTAACAAAACATTTAGAAAGACAATTTACAAATATCACTAAAAATATCATGTTATCATGGATCATGTCAGTTATTATTGCTCCATCTGCCATTTTTCGCTATTGTTCTTGCTTGCTTACCTAGTCTGATGATTCAGCTCTTGTCTAATGCCTTGAACATGAGCTGGTATATGCAAATATTGGGGGCGTACATATTAATGATCCCGACTGTTACGTAATAGTCGGTGTTATGTTGAGATTTGCCTGTTCTTCTGAGGTCTTTTAAACAAATGAGATTTATATAGGAAGGAGGAAACAATAGAGTTTGAGACTCACTGTATGTCATTTCCATGTACTGAACTCTTGTTATTCAACTAAGCCGAGGTACATTAAATTTTCAATTCTATGGCACCTTTAATCTAATTGGAGAAAAATATCTGTTAGCCGCAACCTTTAATATGTTTTGGCCTTTCATTTACTCGACGATGGCATTTAGGGGGCCTTAAAATGCAAACTTTTGAAAACAAGATTCAAAGTGCAACGCAGCATCCAAAATCGAATACTTCCCTACTATATAGTATGTGAGAGTGCATGTCTGAATACATAGTCTTCGAAAAACAGTAGGCGAAAAGTATATTCTGAAGTGTGCATTTGATGGACACTTTACTATCCCATGAGGCCACTGGTGAGGATTTATGAACTGAGGTGAAGCGACGAAACAGATGCTGGTAGGTCACATGACAGTAACAACATGGCGGATGTAGTTCTTCTGAATTTAATTCATAATACCCACATTCATACAATATAGAACTTAAGGAAGTAAATTCAAATTCAAATGTAGTGCCTACTCAGTACACGATTTCGGATGCAGCAGAAGTTTTTGAAAACGATACCATTATCGTCCTTGTGTAAACTACAAAAACACAAATTTGTGAAAACGATGATGTTGTGCGCATGCGTATTACGTGTTCAGTCTATAAGCATGTAGTGTTTCTTTACAAAGCAATATCGCCAACTACTGAACAATACAGCATTTTTAATAATTTTCGTCAATCCGCGTGAACGAGGATTGTTTTGACAATGTTGTCGTCTGTACGCAAAAAACGCAAAAAGAAACACTTTTCCATTTTTAGTACATCATTGTATTGTAAACAAGCCCTTAAAGGTGCAGTGTGTAAATTTTAGGAGGATCTATTGACAGAAATGCAATATAATATATATATAACTATTTTTTCAGTGGTGCATAAAGACCGTACATAATGAACCGTTATGTTTTTATTACCTTAGAATGAGCCATTTGTGTCTACATACACCGCAGGTCCCCTTACATGGAAGTTGCCATTTTACGCCGGCATGTTTCTACAGTAGCCCTAAATGGACAAACTGCTCTACAGAGCGCGTTTCATCACTATGTTTTTCTTCTTCTTCTTCGTTGGTGTTTTTAGAGGCAGATTGCATCATCACTACATTGAATACGCACAGAGACTTAGTAGTAGTCGTCGTCATCATCTGGTTTATTAGAAGCAGAGACCATTCTTTGTAAGAAGAAACCTCATTGCTTGACTGACTACTCTCTGCTGTCTCAGACGACATCTTTGTCCTGTGTCGGCCACCGTAGCGTCTCTATGTGCTTCAAAAATGGAGGAGTGATCGGTGGACTGAGCCGTTGGTTGCAATTTGCAACCTCACCACTAAAATTTACACACTGAACCTTTAAATGTAGCCCTGTAGTTAGGACTTGATTAGCTGGATCCAGTGAGTTTAATTAAGATTGAAGCTCTGCAGGGCTGTGGCACTCCAGGAACTGAGTTCAACACCCCTGACGTAAAAGTATTTAAATTAATAGATTATAATTAATATATTGTGATGTCAAAAAGACAGCAGACTTTATAGTCCATTTCACACTGTTATTGGTAATATTTATGTTTTCTTTTAGCCAGAATAAGCATGGCTACTAGAATAAACATGGCTACATCTTGGGGCTCAGATGGTGTAATATCTAACCACAGGGGCCAGTGGTGACCAAAAAAAACCCAAAAAAAACCTTTAAATGAATGTAAAATGAATCTGCTGATTACCACAAAAAAAATCCAGTTCTCACATTTAGAAACAAGACATCCTTGGCTTTCATTTCTTCCTCAATGTCTTTGATTGTGTCTGAAAGAGCTGAGATCTGTTTGTTCATCTCCTCCAGGTTCTCCTTCATCATCTGAACCTTCTGCTCCTCTTCGTCCCTCAGTGCAGTGATTTTAGCCTCTTCTTCCTCAATGAGAAACTGATGGAGCTTCTTAAACTCCTCAATAATCTGATGTTTTGTGTGCTGAGCTTGAGTCTAAAATAAAGACAGACAGAGGAATAAAATTCAGTTCAATTTTGTGTTGAATATGCTGAAGGTATAACTAACACTGCATCTTCACCTGGATGTGTTCAACCGCTTCCTCACACTCTCCTTTAACTTCCTCCATGTTTTTGAGCTTTTCTTGTAAGGACTTCAGTGCGATACAGAGTTCCTCCTAGAATTTAAAGGGGACCTATTATACCCCTTTCACAAGATGTAATATAAGTCTCTGGAGTCCCCAGAATGTGTATGTGAAGTTTCAGCTCAAAATACCCCACAGATCATTTATTATAGCTTGACAAATTTGCCCCTATTTGGGTGTGAGCAAAAACACACCATTTTAGTGTATGTCCCTTTAAATGTAAATGAGCTGCTGCTTTCCAGAAGAGGGCGGAGCTTTTAACAGCTTGCGCTTCTTGCTCAACAACAAAAAAGCTGGAGAATCTCACGCAGCCAAAATGAGGATTTTTTAGGAACGTGTTCAGCCTTATTTTGTTCAAACTGGAGTCGGACACTGATGGAGAGACTCAGGAAGAAGTTACAACTTTTAGAATGAAACTGGACGTTTCTGAATGGTTAGTGGATAAATTTGTGCCGTCATGTTAATCTTTTGTGCAAATCCAGCATTGAATTGACCCTCGTTTGTGAAGCAGTCCGGCGTAAAATGACGGCATGTCAACAACACTCTACTACAACAACTCTTCCTCTTCTCTAAAGCAGCCCAACATGGCCTCACCCCCTTTGTTGCGTGTTCTTGGAGTCGGGGTTTATATAAATTTAGGGTTTGTGATGTCACCAACCCAGGAAGAAGCTGTTTGTAGTCCCTACCAGCCGTTTTTTTGTAGTATTTAAAAGCTGAATTCTTTAAAAGGAAATACCTTTGCATTGAACTTTGAGCGTTGTAACTTTGCAGATGTTGTTTATGCTCAAACAGCAACATTACACACTAACTAAAGTTAAAAAAGTGAAATATTATTCAAATTACCCCTTTAACAACCGCATGATATCCCTAGTCCAAAACATCCATGAACAAGATTCCTGTGAGGATTTTGCTAACACAAAAACACAATGACTGAAGCACTTCTTCCCTCCTTTTATAGCAACCAGTCTGCTCTTATAATCCAATAAGATGACCTGACTAGTATTAGCCAATGAAGCTTTTGAAATTATTTATAATTTCAGTAATCTAGAATCAATGTGAATCAACACCACAACAAATGAAGCAACAAACTTTACGAAACATAAAACTGATGTCCATTTTTGGCCAAGACTGTACAGATTTTTTTCAATCAATTTAATTTTTAATTTAGAATTGCTTTATAATTACTGTTTGCAAAGCAAAGCATTGTTCTGCATTTGAAACAAGATCCTTTTTCTTACCTTGTAAGAAGGAAGAACATCTTTGATTGGCTTGAATTGGTGATGAGCATGTTTGTCTGAATCTCTGCACACTAAACACACTGACTGACTGTCCTCCAGACAGAAGAGTTTGAGTTTCTCACCATGCAAATTACAAACCTCCTCAACATTCAAGAAAGACTCACACAAGTTTTTTAACACAAGATTACTAGGAGGATCAGTTTTCGAAGATCTTCTCCTGCAGACCGGACACTGTCGAGTTTTCTTTGATCTCCAGAACTTTTGAAGACACTCTTTACAGAAACTATGACTGCATGACAGAACAACAGGAAATTTGAAGATCTCAATGCACACAGGACAAGAAAGCTCTTCCACAGATAAAGACTCCATTTTCATTTTTTAATATCTCCAACTGTCTGTTCAGACATAAAAGCCTTAACTCCTCCTGTTTCCTTTTTTTTTTTGTTTTTGCTCAGGTAGTCTACTCGATAGAGGAAGCAATGCGGGAGCAGAAAAATAAAGCCACTTCCTGATATGGTTTACAAGAGGGTGTTTCTGATGATCCTCTTTGCATACTCAAACATGAAAGTATATTGTGTAAGAATATGCAAACCAATCACACTCTAAAATAAACTGGCATTTAGCATTTAAACTAATGTGTAAGAATCATTTGCTACAAGAATATTATTAAATGACTGCTAGAGTTTATAAGAAAAGTCTTGTTCCCTCCAGGCATGTAATAAATTCTCCACAAGACCTGAGGCGACTAATCTGGTTTAACTGGCTAGCCAGGTAAGTTTCAGTTTAGTTTGAGCCAATCCTGGGTGTTCATTGCCACAATGTAAAAAATGAATGTGATTTTAACTATAAAATATTGTAAAAACGCTACAGAAAAAAATTGTAAATAGGTTAACAGTAAGTTCCCGTAAGTTATATACAGGGAAAAACTGTAAAAGCTCTAACCAGACATTTATGCAATTTTTACAGTAAAAGTAATTTTTAAAAGTAAAAAAGACAGAATCAATGTATAATTTACAGTCAAAATCTGTAAACTGATGTTCCCACAATTCCCTGTGTGACACTCCACATTTGACACTCCACATCATGTTTCTTAATAGTTTTTGTTATCAGTTATATACATTAGGGTTTTATGTTACATCTTCTGTTGTTTAATGAATGTTTATTGCATTATGTAAGTATTGTGGGTTACCATGATGGTGTTTTGCATTTGCGTGGATGACTATTGTGCACCTTCTTTATATCAATATATACTACAGCTTGTGGAAAAGCTACTTGCAAATTAAAGGGTTAGTTCAACCAAAAATGAAATTTGTGTCATTAATTACTCACCCTCATGTCGTTCCACACTCTTAAGACCTTCGTTCATCTTCAGAACACAAATTAAGATATTTTTGATTTTGTTTTTTATCTCCCATAAAAGCAATGAAATTACCACATTCAATGTCCAGAAAAGTAGTAAAAACATCGATTAAAACAGTTAAAATAACTGCAGTGGTTCAACCTTAATGTTATGAAGTGACGAGAATACTTTTTGTGCACATAAACAAAACAAAAATTACGACTTTATTCAACAAAATTGTCTGGCTTTAATGATAGTTACTTAATATAATTATTTTATATGATTTATATTTGATTTATTATATTATTATACCTATAATTATACTTAATCCATTACACACAAGCAATTTTAGTGTAAAAAATAAGCATTTAGTTTAAATGAATATTAATACAGATAACACAACCCGAATTCTGGAAATGTCGGGACGTTTTTTAAATTTGAATAAAATGAAAGACTTTCAAATCACATGAGCCAATATTTTATTCACAATAGAACATTGATATCATAAATGTTTAAATGGAGAAATTTTACACTTTTATCCACTAAATGAGCTCATTTCAAATTGGATGCCTGCTACAGGTCTCAAAAAAGTTGGCATGGGGGCAACAAATGGCTGAAAAAGCAAGAAATTTTGAAAAGATTCAGCTGGTAGAACATCTAGCAACTAATTAATTTAATTGATATCAGGTCTGTAACATGATTAGCTATAAAAGGGATGTCTTAGAGAGGCAGAGTCTCTCAGAAGTAAAGATGGGCAGAGCTGTGAAAGAGTGCGTAAAGATTGTGGAAAACTTTAAAAACAATGTTCCTCAACGTCAAATTGCAAAGGCTTTGCAAATCTCATCATCTACAGTGCATAACATCAAAGGTCAATGACATTACTAAATGGGCCCAGGAATACTTCCAGAAATCACTGTCGGTAAACACAATCCGCCGTGCCATCTGCAGATGCCAACTAAAGCTCTATCATGCAAAAAGGAAGCCATATGTGAACATGGTCCAGAAGCGCCGTCGTGTCCTGTGGGCCAAGGCTCAATTAAAAATGGACTGTTTCAAAGTGGAAAAGTGTTCTATGGTCAGATGAGTCCAAATTTGACTTTCTTGTTGGACATCACAGACACCATGTCCTCCGGGCTAAAGAGGAGGGAGACCTTCCAGCATGTTATCAGCGTTCAGTTCAAAAGCCAGCATTTCTGATGGTATGGGGGTGCATATATGCATACGGTATGGGCAGCTTGCATGTTTTGGAAGGCACTATGAATGCTGAAAGGTATATAAAGGTTTCCAGACGACGTCTATTTCAGGGAAGGCCTTGTGTATTTCAGCAGGACAATGCAAAACCACATACTGCAGCTATTACAACAGCATGGCTTCGTCGTAGAAGAGTCCAGGTGCTGAATTGGCCTGCCTGCTGTCCAGATCTTTCACCTATAGAGGAAAAAATATGTCAAAGAGGACCACAAACTCTTCAGCAGCTGGAAACCTATATCAGGCAAGAATGGGGCCAAATTTCCAACACCAAAACTCCAGAAACTCATAACTTCGATGCCCAGACATCTTCAAATTGTTTTGAAAAGAACGGGAGATGCTACACCATGGTAAACATGCCCCTGTCCCAACTATTTTGAGACCTGTAGCAGGCATCAAATATGAAATGAGCTCATTTTGTGCATAAAATTTCTCAGTTTAAACATTTTTATGTTATCTATGTTCTATTGTAAATAAAATTATGGGCTCATGTGATTTGAAAGTCTTTTAGTTTTCATTTTATTCAAATTTAAAAAAACGTCTCAACATTTCCAGAATTCGGTAGCTAAACTATAAGTTGTAGAATAATTAGATAACACTTTAAAACTAAATTTGACCTTACATGCTTGAGTCTCTCTCCCTCTCTCTGTGTGTATATATCTCAAAATAAGAAACTCAATGAATGGTTCAACATTTTTAACAAAATGTCATTTTTATTTAAGACACATTTATATACAGTCATCCATATTCATCTAGTTAAACAGTGCAAAAGTGTCTAAAATCACTCTGGGGAAAGAACTGTGCGCCGTCACTATATTATATGAACACTTCATTATTTACATAATAAAATAGCAGTAAATATTTCAAACAACTGAAAGATTCACATGCACACTTCATCCAAACTCATTTCAATTCAAACCCAAACTTACATTTCAGCAGTTTTTAAAATGAGCAAAAGGAAAACAAGCCAAAAAAAAAACAACAAAACAAACTAATTTACATTACAGTCATACACTAAACAGAATATACAGTGCTAAAATGCGTCGAACCTGCCTGTTAATAGACATTTAATCATACATTTAATCATATTTATATGGTTAAATAACTATTAAATATAATACAAAAAACTCATCATTGTCAGTATGAAAACAGTCCATGTGCATCAGTAATAGTCAACAGGTCAAAGGTTTTTCACTTGAAAAACTTGTACTAGTGTACTGCATATTGTGCACTATATACTCTGTGTGTGTGTATATATATATATATATATATATATATATATGTATGTGTCACATGACCTTATTGTGTTATTTCTGAAATAATACAGATATTTTGCATTTGTAAAAAGGTCCGTGATTAAAAATGGCAGCTGATATTGGTTTATTTGTCACATTAGCAGTGTTGTGTCTGATACAGTGATCATAATGCAAACATTGAAGTTGTTCCAAACATAACAGTGGAATGATGAAGAGCTGATTTAAAGACAACATATAATTAAAACGGACAGTCTTCGTAACTGTCCCAAACTTTCTCCATATCTCACATGACTTAGACGATCTGTTCTGCTCATGTAACTAAACATGTCTTAACTTCATAACTTATAATGTCCCACCCAATATCCTACATTAACTTTCTGATTCACTTTGTTTAATAAAATATACTTTTTAAATGCTTGCTTTTTATCAGATAATGTGTTATGTGGAATACAATAAAATAAAAAATAAAATATATATATTTAAACATTTCATATATTATGAATTTTTTGGCTTATGCGTAATAAAATAAAAAAAATAAATACATTTAAATATTTATAAATGTTTGCTTTTCATCAGATAATAGAAAAAAATATTATTATTACTGATATTATCTCCCTTTGAATTTTGTTACACTTTCTATTACACGTCACAGAAGTATCGCAAATGCAATTTCATGTTGTCTTTAACTCTAGTTCATTTTACAGCCACTGATTTACACAAACTATAAAACCTATAGATTGTATTAATGTCCATTTGGTGATGAGTTTCCCACACTCACATGGTTGTGCGCTCTGGTAGGGGGACGGGTCCATATTTTAAATACAGTTGATGTTCAGTTGTGTGTGTGTGTGTGTTTTAGTACACAGGTCTGTAGAGCAGTTGTCCATTGAAGAGTCTGCGCTGGATCTCTTTCCACAGCAGGCTGCGTTCTCTCTGCGAACCCTTCATGAAGCCGCGGTTCTCCTGCGCTCGGCGAGACAGGTACGGGATGACCTCGTTCACGGGACCGTACGGAACATACTTGTACACCGGGAATCCTGCCTGACCTGCTCACAAAAACACACACCGGTAAACTTCATCAGCCCATGTCATTCTATTATATAAAACCTATTCTAGTAGTTTGAACCTATTCAAACTTTGACCTGTGGAGGGCAGTAATACATTTAGCAGCGTCTACACTGTTGAAATTCTAATAGAGAAGAAGAGAGCTAGTTCAAGATGAGCATTTATGGTTAAAACGTATAAAATTTTTACTTTTTTTTTTCCGAAAATGACTGATAGTTTCGCTAGATAAGACTCTTATTCCTCGTCTGGTATCGTTTAAAGCCCTTTGAAGCTGCACTGAAACTGTAATTTCAACCTTTTGGTGCCCATTGAAGTCCACTATAAGGAGAAAAATCCTGGAATGTTTTCATCAAAAACCTTAATTTCTTTTCGACTGAAGAAAGAAAGACATGAACATCTTGGATGACATGGGGGTGAGTAAATTATCAGGAAAATTTTCATTTGAAAGTGAACTAATCCTTTAACATTAGATTTCAACATCTGTTCCTTCCCACGCTGCTCTTTTTCCACTCACCCAACGGGAAGCTGATCTGGTCGCACATTCCCAGCAGCTGTCCAAAGTAAACCTTATTCTCAGTGGGAGAGAGACTCATCTCGTTCATTCTGTACAGAAAAACACACACGTATGATCAACCATTAGCCACAGATACTGAGCCGAATGTATTTAATGGATCTCTTCTTGGCTCCAGACTCACTTTTCAAGTGTGAATTTGACCGTATCCTCATTGTGAGACGCCACCATGACGTTGGCATTCCTGTTGAGATTAATCTCCTCCAGAATGTACTCCAGACACCTTACAGACAGAGATAATGGTTAATAAAAGCGTCTAGGACTCGATCAGTGACGGCCACGGATGAATAAAAGAAATTATTCCTCAAATATTTGCTTCTGTTTGTAGCAACAAGTCAAAATATTTCCCTCACAAATGTGTGTGCAAATATGTACAGTGTTATGACGCACATTAGCAACGTGACATTGATGGGCAAAACAAGCTCAGCTCAGGTAAGCAGGTGTGTTTGGTGTTGAATAAAGCATTCATTTAAGAACACTGTGAAACTAAATTAATTGGTAAATTAATTAATGGTGCAAAATGCCAATGAACAGGGCTCATTCTCAGGTCACGATCCCATTTGTGTCCTTTTTGTGTAAAAATTAAATGAAAAACATAAAAACAAATAATATATTCATAAATGTTCGTATTAAATATTTGCATAAATATTTGTAAAAAATATATTTTTGCTTTTCATCTGATAATGGGTTATGTGGAATAAAATAAAATATATATTTAAACAAAATATATATATTTTTAATGTTTGCTTTTCTTAAGATAATGGTATATATGGAATAAATACTTACTTAAATATTCAAAATATATTGATTGCTTAAATATACATTTTATTTTATTTTATTCCACATAAATCATTATCCAATGAAAAGCAAATATTTAAAAATATTACATTTTTAAAAACATATTTTAGCGCTGTCAAACAATTAATCGCGATTAATCGCATCCAAAATAAGTTTGTGTTTACATAATATATGTGTGTACTGTGTTTATTTATTATGTATATATAAATACACACACATACATGTATATATTTAACAAAAACATATTATTTATATATAAAATATTTATATATAATATACATTATATATAAATAAAAACAATACATGTAAATATTTCTTAAATATATACATGTGTGTGTATTTATATATACACAGTACACACACATATATTATGTAAACACAAACTTTTATTTTGGATGCGATTAATCGTTTGACAGTGTAATATATTTGCTTTTCATCAGATAATGGGTTATGTGGAATCAAATAAAATATTTAAAGAATTAATGTATATTTAAATGCTTGTTTTTTGATCACATAATGGGTTATGTGGATTAAAATAAAGTATTTAAAGATTTAATTTATATTTTCAAATGTTTGTTTTTTTAATTCCATAAAAAAGACTTCCTGTTCATCTACATTATTTTGACCCAATAGTTTCATCTTTTTCACATTATATTTAAGGTAGTGACATCATAAAAGTCCTTTTGACCACATGGTTCAAATAGACGCACATTTCTACAGTGTTTATCAGTATTTCATTATAGTATTACATAGTATACTATGTTATATAACTACATTTGTCTCAGAAAGCTCAATATTTCACCTACATGTTAACAAAAATCCACAACAATCAAAGTATGAAAATACTGACTGTAAATTATATGGTGAGTGTGATGATATTTGCCAAAGAAAAAACTGGCAATTTTTTTCAATGCTTTTTCCATTTAGAATATGTTTAAAACTTTTAACTTCAAGGCTCATACTTGTGGTACATCCTGTTGGTGGCCTCATAGTCAGGGTTTATGGGGTCTTCGTAGCCAATCTCTGCCGCCCGAGATCTCTCCTGATACATGTACGCTCCTCTGACCAGCTTAGCGCCGAAGTACCAGCTCTCCCGACGCGACAGCTCCACATCCACGGACACGTTATCATACGCTTCCTACGAGCACGGGTGTTTATTTTATTGACTTTGTCATGGGATTCATCACACATATAAACTAACAAATACAACAGGACTGAATTATTGCAATAAAACCATTAGAAAGTCATACGACAGCCATATATCACTATAAACACTCTCATGCTGACTCATTCTGTGACGATTTAAAAATTATTCAAGACAAAGTAACATATAAAAGCCTAAAATCACAAATATATTGTTTATATGAACACCACTATTAGTTATGTGCTTGTATTTTATATTATTTCTGAATGAAATAATAAAACGTGACTTATTTTCAGGAAAACACAATAATCCTTTAATCATCCACATTATGTTATGTTAAATGAGAAGTCTGGGTGTGGACGGTGTATGAAGATCGGCAGCAGGTTTTGAGGGTGTGTGTGTGTGTGTTTAGCTTGAACTGGAATGTGTGTGTTTCAGCGACTCACTTTAAGGTAGCACTGGTAGGTGTTGAAGATGTTAGGTTTTTCTCTGTTGAAGATCCTTTGCATCTCCAGGGTCAGTCTGCTGATGGCCGGCTGGAAATACGTCTGTTCTGCGTCCACCATCAGCCTCACGCCGTTCTCCACAGCGTGCTGGAAACAAACACACACACATTCAGTTATGAAAAGCCTTTCAGCTGTAACAGTGCACTTCAGTAAACACGGTTACATAACTATCCCGCCTGCAGGAGACGTTTATTTCCACCACAATACTGCTGTCATGGTCAACAACAGACTATTAGGAAGACTGGGAACAAACTACACACTTCACAGACTGAAAACAGCTGAATAAACCAGCAAGAACTAGCAACTAAAGATCAGAAAGAAAAACAAACCACAATAATAAACTGCATACAACACAAAGAATATAAATATGTTATAAAGTATACACCGATCAGGCATAACATTATGACCACCTTCCTAATATTGTGTTGGTCTGCCAAAACAGCTCTGACCCGTCGAGGCATGTACTCCTCTAGACCGCTGAAGGTGTGCTGTGGTATCTGCACCAAGATGTTAGCAGCAGATCCTTTGAGTCCTGTAAGTTGTGAGGTGGAGCCTCCATGGATGGGGCTTGTTTGTTCAGCACATCCCACAGATGCTCGATTGGATTAAGATCTGGGGAATTTGGAGGCCAAGTCAACACCTCAAACTCATTGTTGTGCTCCTCAAACCATTCCTGAACTGTTTTTGCTCTATGGCAGGCCGCATTATCCTGCTGAAAGAGGCCACAGCCACCAGGGAATACCGTTTCCATGAAAAGATGTACATGGTCTGCAACAATGCTTAGGTAGGTGGTACGTGTCAAAGTAACATCCACATGGATGGCAGGACCCAAGGTTTCCCAGCAGAACATTGCCCAAAGCATCACACTGCCTCCACCGGCTTGCCTTCTTCCCATAGTGCATCCTGGTGCCATGTGTTCCCCAGGTAAGCGACGCACACGCACCCGGCCATCCACGTGATGTAGAAGAAAACATGATTCATCAGACCAGGCCACCTTCTTCCATTGCTCCGTGGTCCAGTTCTGATGCTCACATGTCCACTGTTGGAGCTTTCGGCGGTGGACAGGGGTCAGCATGGGCAGTCTGACTGATCTGCAGCTCCATACACAACAAACTGACATTCTGACACCTTTCTATCAGAACCAGCATTAACTTCTTGAGCAATTTGAGCTACAGTAGCTCGTCTGTTGGATTGGACCACACGGGCCAGACTTCACTCCCCACGTGCATCAGTGAGCCTCTGCCACCCGTGAGCCTCTGCCACCCATGACCCTGTCGCCAGGTCACCACTGTTCCTTCCTTGGATCACTTTTGATAGATTCTGACCACTGCAGACCGGGAACACCCCACAAGAGCTGCTATATACATATATATATAGGAAGGTGGTCATAATGTTATGCCTGATCGGTGTATACTTTATAACAAATTTATATTCTTTGTGTTGTATGCATTTTATTATTGTGGTTTGTTTTTCTTTCTGATCTTTAGTTGCTAGTTCTTGCTGGTTTATATATATATATATATTATATATATATATATATATAACACCGCCCTCCAAAAGTTTGGAAACACCCTAGAAAAGTGGGGTTTTAGACAATATCACAATATCGGCATGAAATTTATGATAATTTTGCACTGATAAGGGACAACACAAACTACAAAAACACATTTTATTACATAAACAGTTTATACATACAAAAAACTTAAATTTTCGATTCATAAAATATCCACCATTAGCAGCTATCTGACCTAAACTGGGTTCTAATTGGTTCATTGTATTCTAAACTTAATTGGCAATCAATTGTTGAAGCTATTAAGGTGTGCTGACCCAAAAATCTTTTACAAACCTGGGCCAAGTTTAAACCAGTAACCATCACAGCTGGCAAATGGGCATGTCTGACTTTGACATGTATATATTGCCATTATTATGTAATCAAAATTATCATTGCTGGTCTTCAATGATAATGTCAAGTTACTGTATTTGAACCAAAAAATGATAAGGATTTATGCTGATATCGTCCAAAACCACACGTTTCCAAACTTTTGGAGGGCAGTGTATAATATATATATATATATATATATATATATATATAAAATTATTATTATATTATTATTATATATATTATATATAAAAAATATAATATACATACATATATATATTTTTGCCCATTCATCGTTGCCTATTCAAAACCATAATTGATGGTCTATTCCATGTACTGTTTCGCAGTTTCAAGAATTCACAAGCTGACATGCTGTAGATAAAGTGTCTTTGTGAAGATAAAAACACTTTCATTTAGGCCTTAAATTGTACAAATCTTTTATCTAACAGCCTCAGTGTCTGTCGTTAAAGAGATTACGACTGGAACATTTTGTATTTGGTTTATTTTAACTCTTCCTTGAGTTTAACATTGCATTTTTTTGAACATTTCCCTCTAATTATTTTTTGCGTGCTTATAGCACAGAAGGTAAAGAGTCAGTCTTGTGACATTGAGGGCTGTTGAAAATCTTTAGAACATTGTTAAAATGTTCAGAACAGTCATTGCTAAAACCTCCTAAGCAAGTTAATGGGAAGGTTTTTGTCTGCTTTATTGTCCACTTGACTTTAACATGTACGGTCAAAGTTGACTGAGTGATACTTTTCCACCAGAAACATTTCTATCAAGAGCTTATCTATCAAAGTCTCCTTGGTCAAGAACAGATGTGCAAACACAAACGAGAGGGAAAATGAGACACTTTTGCGTCAGAGTAAGAAACGTGTTTGGTTAATGGCTGATCAGGGTCAAGTCACTCAGACACATCAAATGCACACATGCACACAGACACACTGACTGCAAAAATCCGCCTGATTTCTGTCGTAACATTTATGCAAACTTTAGATGTGGCCAATCACTATCAAACAGTTCAAGAAATCTAAGGTCATTTGCCTAACAGCATCTACAGAATAACTTTTAACTAAAGTTTTGGTGAGATTACCTTGGCTAGGACGTCCATTCTCTGTAACATCCTCTTCATCTGTTTCTCCTCTTCATCTGTGAATTTGCTCAACAGAGGCTCCAGGTGACCACTCTTTGGAAATACACAGAGTTCACATGAGTGAAGTAGTGTTTGTGCGCATTAGACACATTTTATCTGTATGCCTGTGTGTGTTACCTCCATGTTAGGCACCACAAGCAGGTTGGAGATTTTGGTTGTGTCATTGATGAGACTGTTCCAGTCCAACAGATCAATGGTTCTACAGGAATAAAAGAGAAACATGATCAAACACAAACACAGTTTGGTTTATATTGAGTCAGCTGAAGTGTGAGAAATAGAGAATCAGTAATAGGTGAGTAATGGAAACTGGGAAATCAGTTGAGGAGTTTTACCCTGATGAACCCAGTTTCTCTCCAGTAAACCAGTTCTCAATGTCTGATTTAGCACCTACTCCCAGCTTGATCAAACTGTCCTACAGGTAGAAAAAAAATAGATAAAGACAGAGAAAGATATGTAAATGTGTACATTTTTAAATTAATATATAGTTTGGGGTCATTAAGATTTTTTTTTAATGTTTTTGAAAGAAGTCTCTTTGCTCACAAAGGCTGCATATACAGTAGTTCTTCAGTAAAATATTATGAAATATTATGTTTTCTATCTGAATATATTTTATAATGTAATTTATTCCTGTGATCAAAGCTGAATTTTCAGCATCGTTACTCCAGTCTTCAGTGTCACATGATCCTTCAGAAATCATTCTAATATGATGATTTGATGATAATTATTTTATCTTATTTTGATCAATGTTGGAAACTGCTATTTTTTTTTTTTTTTGTGGTGAAACATTTAAATTTTCAGGATTATTTGAACAGAACATTTAAAAGAACAGCACACATTTTTATTTTCTTAATTTTAATACATTAAATTACACTCTTTTTTAATAAATACATAAATAATTATCATAATGAATTGTAAATTGTTTTAAATACAACATCATAAATCATTTACTTCCTAAATATTATGTCCCTTGTCATTTTTCTAAAATAAAAATTTCATTTTATTTTAAAGGATTAGTTCACTTTCAAATGAAAATTACCCCAACCTTTACTCACCCTCAAGCCATCCTAGGTGTATATGACTTTCTTCTTTCTGATGAACACAATCTGAGATATTTTAATAAATATCCTAGCGCATCCGAGCTTTATAATGGCAGTGAACGATACCATTGAGTATGAGCTGAAGAAAGTGTCTCCATCCACATCCATCCATCATAAACATGTGCTCCGGGGGGTTAATAAGGTCCTTCTGTAGTGAACTGATGCATTTATGTAGAAAAAATATTAATATTTAACAAGTTATTAAGTAAAATATCTAGCTTCCACCAGACTGCCTTCTGTATTAAAGGGATAGTTCACCCAAAAATGAAAATTTGATGTTTATCTGCTTACCCCCAGCGCATCCAAGATGTAGGTGGCTTTGTTTCTTCAGTAGAACACAAATAATGATTTTTAACTCCAACCGTTGCGGTCTGTCAGTCAAATAATGGGAGTGAATGGGAACTCTATCAATAAGAGTCAAAAAACATGCACAGACAAATCCAAATTAAACCCTGCGGCTCGTGACTAAGACATGAAACGATTGGTTTGTGCGAGAAAACGAACAGTATTTATATCATTTTTACCTCTAAAACACCACTATGTCCAACTGCGTTCAGCATTCGCTTAGTAAGGTCTGATCGTGCTCTGACAACGGCAGTGATGTCTAGCACTCATTGAAGTATATGCGCGAGACATCACTGCTGTTGTCAGAGCGCGATCAGGTTTCTCGCACAAACCGATCGTTTCGTGTCTTAGGACATCAATGTGTCGTCACGAGCCGCAGGGTTTCATTTGGATTTGTCTGTGCATGTTTTTTTTTTTACTCTTATAGACGAAGTTCCCATTGACATGCATTATACGACTGACAGACGGCAACGGTTGGAGTTAAAAATCATTATTTGTGTTCTACTGAAGAAACAAAGTCACCTACATCTTGGATGCGCTGGGGGTAAGCAGATAAACATCACATTTTCATTTTTGGGTGAACTATCCCTTTAAGTTGAATATGGAAGGCGGTCTGGCGGAAGCTAGATATTTTACTTCATAACTTGTTAAATATGGATTTTTTTTTACACAAACATATCGCTTCGCTTCAGAAGGACTTTATTAACCCTCCGGAGCCATGTGGAGTACTTTTATGATGGATGGATGTGGATGGAGACACTTTCTTCAGCTCATACTCGTTGGTATCACTCACTGCCATTATAAAGCTTGGATGCGTCAGGATATTTATTAATATAACTCTGATTGTGTTCATCAGAAAGAAGAAAGTCATATACACCTAGGATGGCTTGAGGGTGAGTAAATCTTGGGGTAATTTTCATTTGAAAGTGAACTAATCCCATTTCCTGCTGAATAATATTGTTCACTTTGACATATGCCATATTACAAATTATAAAAGCATTGCAATGTTGTCTTTAAATTTGTGAAGCAAACTAATTATTGACCACACTAAAGTAGTTTAACTAACCTGTCAATAATGTACTTTTATAAACCGAGACTTTGAGTGCAAAACACAAACCTGCAGTTGTTCAAGTTCCAGCTTCTGCTCCAGTATGGCCATGCCGTCTTTGCCCTGATGGGCGGCCAAGAGGTTGAAGAACCTCCTCCACTTCACCAGCACCTCAGAGAACTGCAGCTTTAGGACAGAACAAATAGAGATGAATCACACAGTTATCAGATTAGTTGAAAGAAATTTGACTGAGAGTGAAAAAGGGAATTACCAGGAACTGCGGTCGGCCCAGTGCGGTCATCTTGATGGCCGAGAATCCATCGACAGAGCTTCCGGCTAAAATACAAAGACAATAAAGACAAATACATCAATGAAACTCCAAAAGTACTGATATTAAAGTGCCCCTATTATAATATTTTAAAGTTTCCTAAGAAACTTTGCAGACCTTTTACATTCACAAACATCTATATTACACAATCCATGAAAGGTAATATCTGAATAAGCAAAATATGGGCACTTTAAGAAGACCAAGTAATATTCCGCTCACCAGAAGCTTTGATGCACTTGATGAATGTCTCCATGTGATGGTCACACTTGGCTTCATCTGCGTAGAAGTATGTCCGAGCGCTGATCACTCCTCCACGCCGATCTCCAAACTGGCGATGAGCTTTGTACTTTTTCTCACGATGATCCATACCTGAATATGGATTTTAAAAATCACAGTCAAGTTTGGAGAAAATGATTTGGAAACATCCCTTTGTTTTAACACCACATCTTTGCCTGAGTGTCACATTATGCTGCAAAAAGCGGTCAGAAAATCATTATGATGCTGAAATGAAAGAACAGTTTCCTCACGGGATTGCCTTTTGCAACCCATTTTACTTCCATAAATGATGTATTTTTGTTCATAAATCTTTATTTAATAAGAGATAATAGGGTCATTTTTGATTTCATGTTGACTTGTAAATAAAAAAATGGTTATCATTAATGCTCGACAGCTTTATGCAGCATTTATGCTTAATCTTGCACTGCATAATACCTTACAGAGGAAAGGTTTTCATCTGAGATACAGAATACCCCACAGACTTAAAAAACATGAGCTTGCAAAGATAATTTCAGACCCTTCACCAGGAGAGCACATGGTTAAACCAGCTTTAACCAGTCTGAGCGAGTGAAACAACTAGACCCCATAATGCACATACAGCAGTCTATTTCAGCCTCGATGACTGAGTCAACACGCGGCATGATCCCTAAGGTGAAGCGTTGCTCGCCTGTCACATTACTAACTTTACTTAAAAACCCAGCAAGATGAAACCCAACAAACTGCCAACACCCTTCCAGCATCAACAGTAAAGCCCTGAAATCAAATGTAAAACACTGTACACTCATGGTCCTGATGTAAGCATGAACTGGTGTCAACTGAAAACACAACAAAACAACCGTTTACTGAATGCTTTTAAAATTACTAATAACATCATCAGATTTATAAAAGATAAAACAAAAATTATAAACTAAAAACTAAAATAAAAAAGCAAATAAAACAAAAAAATCTAATAAAATGCATAAAATTATATTAAATTAAATAAAATGAAATAAAATAAGACAGTCAAATAAAACGAAAGACAAAGTAAAACAAAACAGGACAACAAAATAAAAACAAAATTGTCAGCAAGACAAAATAAAACAAAAATGATAAAACAAAACAAAGTAAAATAAAACACCACAAGACAAAATAAAAACAAAATAAAACAATACAAAAGACAAAGTAAAATAAAAACAAAATTTAACCAAGACAAAATAAAAAACAAAGCAAGATGAAATGAAACAAAAATAAAATACAAAAGACAAAGTAAAATAAAAAACAAAACAAAATAAAACCTAGACAAAATAAAACAAGACAAAGTAAAATAAAAAGAGACAAAATAAAAAACAAAACCAAGACAAAATAAAACCAAGACAAAAAAAATTAAACAAGACAAAATAAAAAACCAAAGCAAAATAAAATAAAACAAAACAGTAGACAAATTAAAATAAAACACAAAATAAAACCAATACAAAATAAAATAAAAATAAAATAAAATATAAAAAAATAAAATAAAACAAAAGACACAAATAAAAATAAAAATAACAATATATAATCCTAGTAAGATGCTTAAACCATTCTGTATTTAGTAAAACTGTGTACCGAACTAAACGGACTCAGTTAGGGATGAATTTTACATTTATCATGATAGCATATGCCATTTTTATTTTAAAACATGGCAATAAAACAATGTCTAGTTTTCAAATTCAAATTTAGTCTGAATATTTGTTAATGTAGTGTCAATTTATTGCACTTACCATGATTCTCTTTCTCAGCCTCAGAAACACAGGAACTGAAAAACAAAGCGAAAAGCACGTTTAAGTACAAAGTAGTGTTTTATTAATGCTAGTTGAGGTTTCTGCAAACAGGTCACCTTTAAACCAGGACATTTTATACTTGAACTCTTTTAGCTCTGTTGGAAGAGGTGATAAATTCACTTGGGACCATTAAATGATGCAACACGCGTTGAACACTCTGGCAGTGACACACACAGTGACACAAACGCCTGATTCACAAATGCTGGCCCACTTCAGATTTCAGTCACATGCGTCATTCACTTTGCAACACAAGCCTCAGTCGACAGACAGTCAAAGTTTAAATCAATAAAGAATCCATTTCAGATACGTTAAGGAAGTCAGATTTATTTGAGTTATTATTTTTGAGGATTTTAAAACAACAATTTAGTTCTCAGGCTGTGAGGGAAATTGAAATGATTCAATGCAAATTGGCACTATGCAAATAACTGAAACTGGGAACTCTACTGTGAAGCTCAGAGTTGGAGCATGTGATTGAGAAGTATGACAGGTATTTGACCTGACCTTCTGTACAAACAAGACACAGGGCTGCAAGCGTGCCATCTGCAACATGTGCTCAGACGGACGCTGATTCAACTGAGCAAACGCAAAAATCACGCTATGAATTATTTTAACGCTGCAAATACTGCTTGAGAAAAACTGTGTATTTTTAATATACAAATGAAAGTGTCTAGCAGGTGCAATAGGTAGTTATTATTATTAACTAAAACTATTAAAACATTTGTGTTAATTGAAATAAAGTTGAAATAAATATACATTTTGTAAAAAAAAAAAAAAAACAACCTTAAAGTAACAGAAAATTAGAAATGTTGCCTTGGCAAAACTGGAATAAAAATGAAATAAACCTAAATAGCAATATTTAAAATAATAAAATAAAATAAAATAAAATAAAATGACAAAAGCACATAACTATGGAAGAGGATTAGGGCCAAGCAATAATAAAAAAATAAAACCATCTCGAGATTAAAGTTGTTAAATTTCAAGAAAAAAACTCATTAAATTTCGAGAAAAAAGTCGAAATAAAATGTTGAGAATAAACATTAAATTACGAGAAAAAAGTCGGTAAATTACGAGAACAAATTCGTTAAATTATGAGAAAAATGACGTTAAATTTCGAGAAAAAAGTCGAGATAAAATGTTGAGAATAAACTCATTAAATTATGAGAATAAAGTCATTAAATTACGAGAAAAAAGTCGAGATAAAATGTTGAGAATAAACTCATTAAATTATGAGAAAAAACTCGTTAAATTTCGAGAAAAAAGTCGAAATAAAATGTTGAGAATAAACTCGTTAAATTACGAGAAAAAACTCGTTAAATTTCGAGAAAAAAGTTGAGATAAAATGTTGAGAATAAACTCATTGAATTACGAAAAAAAAGTCGTTAAATTACGAGAACAAATTTGTTAAATTTCGAGAAAAAAG